>JANFCV010000432.1:0-128645 GCA_024500475.1 Phthorimaea operculella | reverse complement strand
TTTGAAGATTTTGCTTCTCTTACGTATTGGAATAGCCCAGGTTTAAGTGACAAACAAATGCGCAAGAGCGCGCTGGTCGCGCGCAGCGTCAACACTTGTTAAGACGTTAGTTTCTTCGGCTTCAATGGTCCCACATGCCTTCCAGTTTCAATAGCATTTTCAGCTGGAATTTCCAGTTAAGATAATTGCCCGCGCCTTCCAGTTTCTCCACCATGCCCGGCGAGCCGCCGAACAGAATCGTGGCACCATTGGATCCTGCGCCACCATTATTTCCGCCATTCGGCGTGCGCGTGCCACCACCGCCATTAGCATCTGTAGGCATCTCGGCTGCACGCGCCGGTCTTCAAATTCCGCCAAACTAATAATCCGATCGCAAGATGATTTCGGATTTTCGTTCCTGGGGCAAATAACCTGTTGTTTGATGTGAGGGCCACGCGGATCTCGCAGTGTCGATGGATGTAGTTTAGCAGGAACGATGGTGAGTCTCGGTGAAAAACAACGAGTACACGTATCTCGTTTTATTATCTACATAGCACAGTATGCAACAATATAAACTGTCGTAATTTAATAAAATATTATGTAAAAGAAATCCGCCATGCTAGCGGCTAAACAAAGAGAGATCAAAAAGTGTCAAAATCGATGTGACAGATAGAATAGACAGTACAGCTGTGTTGCCATAGTCGATAATTAATCTACCAGTAAATTGTGATGCCATACATATAAGTTTAATTTCTAACAAACAACAAGTATCTTTGAAACTTGACTATTTAAATGACAATTTATTATACAGGGTGTTAGGAAAAGTAATGCGTTCCTTTCGAGGGATAAACCAGCCCATGAAACTGAAAAACTTTCCCTAGGGAACATAAGCCGAAATATGAAAAAATATTTGGTCTTCCCAAACAAACTGACCCAGCCGGCCGACACACTTAGTATGGGAGGTCCAAAATTTCTTTCCATATTTCCACCTATGTTTCTTGGGGAAAGTTGTTCAGTTTCATGGGCTGGTTCATCCCTCAAAAGGAACGCAGTGCTTTTCCTAACAACCTGTATGTATTTTGTGAAGTAGTAAATACTTTATGATAATATTGAGAAGTAAAAGTAAAGAGAAAAGGTAAGCTAAAATTTTCACGATAGTACGGGTCCTTAGCTGGAAGTATGGTCCCATCTGGCAGAAATCATGAAACTTGGCATGTGTGTGAAGCATGTGTAAGCTTCAGGAAAGAAAAGAAGGAAGCAAGTTGGACCCTCTGCTTCCTCACCCCCTTTATATGCCAATTTCAGTTATCTATTTTTCTCGAAACGATTAAAGATAGGAGAAATTTGTCAAGGTAAGAAATATCCCTTATAAAATTGCCTACAAAATTGTTTTTAGGTCAATGTTGATAGAATTCTTTTCGAGTTATGCTTCTGAAACTCCATCATTTTGAAGGTGACTTCAGCTCTGAATTAGCCATAACTCACCATGTGATAGAATATTCTTTCACACTTGCTATTGGTTTTGTTAGTTAGGTAGTCTTCATGAAACCCGCAGAGACAACACTGTCACGCCTGTGAGGATAGAGGAGGCAAAGTTTATTTTCGAGCTGAACTTGAGGACTTCTGACCTAAGTAAATGTGACACGAAATTGAGTATCATTTTCGAATATATCAAAGACGGATATTCATTTCTGGAACGCTCTTTGGTACATTGCATACAAAAATATAAAATATTAAGTGAAATAAGAAAAACTAGGTTTTGTTCTCATTCAAACGCTGTTTCTTCATGACCTTGAGACATATTTACTAGATAATAACACATACTCAAAGACATTACTCAATTATAAAGACATATTTTATTTTCTAAAATATTAGAATACCTAGTTTACAGAAGCTAAATAACAAAGTTATGTTTGTAGCTGGAAAATTTCAAATTCATAGATTTTGTATGTAAGATTACCAACCACAAACGTATATTTCTCAATTGTCGTTAAACCATTCCAGATAGGAATGTTTCCAGGAAATGTTGTTTATACTGAAGAGTTGTTTATGCTGATATATAGAAATTGAAGATCTGGAGTACTTGATGTGGAACATCAACAGCCCAGCTAAACTATTCGAGATACTGTAATGTCTTCTTAAACATCAAGTACTAAAGATCCTCAATTTCTTTATTCCAACAAAAACTACCCTTCAGTATAAACAACATTCCTCTAAGGGCATTTCTCTATCTGGAATGGTTTGCAACAACTGAGAAATATAAGTTTGCGGTTGGTAATCTTTTGCAAAATCTATGAACTTGAAATTTTTCCAGCTACAAACATAACTTTGTAAAATATTTAGGCTTCCGTAAACTAGGTCTTTTCTAATATTATCGAAAATAAAATATGGTTTTATAATTAGGTGAGTATGTCTTGAGTATGTGTTATTATCTAATAAATATGTCTCAAGGTCATGAAGAAAACAGAGTTTGAATGAGAACGAAACATATTTTTTCCAATTTCACTTAATATGTTTATATTTGTATGAATGTACCAAAGAGCGTCCAAAAACGAATACTCCGTCCTTGGTTTATTCGAAAATGATACTCAATTTATCGTGTCACATTTAATAAGGAGTCAAGTCTCAAGTTCAGCTCGAAAATAAACTTGCCTCCTCCCCACCCACAGGCGTGATTGAAGTGTTGTCTCTGGGTTCCTTTGAAGACTACTTAACTAACAACAGCCAATAGCAAGTTTGAAAACATATTCTATCACATGGAAGTTAAGCTAATTCAGAGCTGAAAGTCACCTTCAAAATTATTGGTTTCCAGAAGCATAACTCGAAAAGTATAAGTCTTATCAACATCTACCCAAGAACAATTATGTAGACAATTTTATAAGGAATATTTCACCTTGACAAATTCTCCTATCTTTAATCGTTTCCGAGAAAAATAAAGATAACTGAAATTTAGGACATTGGGGGTAAAGGGGAAGCAGGGGAGTCCAACTTGCTTCCCTTCTTTTCCTGAAGTTTACACATGTAAGCTACACACATGCCAAGTTTCATGATTTCTGCCAGATGGGACCATACCTCCATACAAACTGCCAATTCAGAACTCAGACTACGAGCTATAGATAGAAGGCAAGCGTCGCTCAAATAATGCCCTCATGATTTTATGTATCTAATGTTTGATTACCTAGTTTTATTACATAACTACATGCATACATTATCACGCCTATATTCTTTGCGGGGTAGGCAGAGCGTAAACGGCTGTAAAAAACGGCTATTTATACCACGTTTGACAAAAGTTTGAGAATCTACTACTACTTATTGATGTAAAATATAAATATAAAGTATTTGTATTATCATACCTATTAGGTGTTTCCATAATAATTTGAGAATCGCCATTAGTTAAGTAAGATAATAAAAATACGTTTTCCAGTGATTATTAAGTAATTCAGTACTCAGTAAGTAGGTACCTATTACGTCTTTATCATAGTTTTTATCAATAAAGTGTCAAAGATCAGCTCTTTCGTTACGGCGAAGAGTTTTACGTCAAAACTCATCCAGCTTTTGGCCTGATCAGACGTGGTGGTTTTTGGAAAAAATACAGGAAAAATGAAAGTTTTAGCACTGCTTTTGTGTGTGGCTGCGGCGTCTGCGGATGTCTTCAACACAAAATACTGTCCCGGTTGTAAGTACATTTTTATTTACTTTTTGAAATCTTTTGAAAATTGTGTTGTGAAAATTGTGGCCTGAAAAGGCACTTTCGATTTCGAAGGCACGGTCGATTAAACAAAACATCACGAAGGGAAGTAATTGTTTTCAGCAGCCTTTGGATTGACAGAAATTTAGAGAAAACGGCTTTGAAGCATTGCTAGGAAAATTAAAAAGATTGTTTGGTAGAGCTTTGTTACACTCCTCATCGATTATTTCAAATCACTGCCAGTTTAAAGTTCCAACCCTATGAGAATGCCCTCATAACTCATAATATAGAAATGATTGGTCAAACCTAGTTGATCGGCATTATTGTTAGGATCTTAGAAATCACATCAGCTGGCCTTTCGGACAATTTTCAAGGTTTTCGGAAGCTCAGATAGATATTGTGAATTTATCCAGATACTGTGAATATTATCAACATAATATTAGGTAATGTGCACTAAATGTATCCAGAACATACGTAAAATTGTCAAAGGTCAAATGCCAGAGTCCATTTTATTGATAAGCTGGGTCCTCACTTGCTGTTCATTGTCAAATGAGATATAAAATTAAGAAAAACAATATTTTATATTATATGCAATTTTACTCTCATTTCTGGAACATCAAGTCGAATGTAGTAGAAATCTGGTGTCAAAATTTTGACAGCCTTTAGGAACACTCAATAACGAAGACGCTGAAAAACAGTTGACACAAAAAATCTAATCTGAAGCGCACGAAACGCAAGCTCCAAAGAGTATAATTGAGACTTGAGATGTAAGATGGCATCCGTCAAACTAGTGATCGTTGAAAACGTCAAACGTGCGACATTGCGACGCTTGAAACCGTTACCGTACAAAATGTACGAAATAGAATAGATGAAGCTAAACACCCACATCGTGAGACGCGCGTCGCATCTATAGCGGCTGACGATCGCTTATCTGACAGATGTCATGTTGCGCGTCGTGTTTCACGTCTATTCTGTTCAGTTTGCTCCTCAAATTCTCTTGCAAATCGTCGCCATTTTTTTTTAGAGAGGCCAGTTTAGTATTTCTTTACATAAGAATAGCGTAGATACACATAAGTAATTACTTACCACCATGTAGCTAAACTTTACTATGACTGAACGCTAATGAAATAAAGCCAAAATATACTATGTGTTTTCTTTTTTTTCAGCTGACCTATCTAAGTGCGAAATCAATGAAATCCGGATAGACCCGTGTGAGGGAGGAAAAACGTGCAAAATCCAAAGAGGGACCGATGCTCATATATCCTTTGATCTTACACCCCGTAAGTACCTTCTACTACTACAGCCACAACAGTCCACTGCTAGACATGGGCCTCCCCCTTCTTCTTCTTCGAGTGGGACACCTAGTCGTCCACCGCGCCGATGAACCCTGGTTAGTGGCAGAGCTTTTCAACAGCCTACTGGGAGCAGGCCTCTGACATGGCTATGTAACGACCGCCGTCTAAGTGATCATAGACAGCAACCGAAGCACGGCAGACGGCACTATTAAAAATTGCAAGAAAATTAATGAAAATACAACAGTATTTCTGTGCAGGTTTGAGTAAAATTTTTTACAAATACCTATAAGGTTTCAGAAGCTTCGTACCTATGTTTTTAAAAACCGAGACATTTTAAGCAATTTACAGTTAATATCTCACAATTTTTTGAAACGACTCTATAATATTTTCTTTTAAACGTGGCGATAACGAGAACGTATTTTAACACCTTTGCTGCCCCGCAAGGAAATAAAGTGTGATGTGTATTTTTTTTGTACTTATTTAAAAAAGTTAATAGGTACCTACTATGTTTAATCAATAAAAATGTTTTTATTGTCCAGATTTCTCGGCTTCAAGTCTGAACACGACAGCGGTGTACCAAGGCACGCATTACGCCGGTTTCGAACCAGACGGCTGCAAGCAAACCAAGTGTCCAACTGAGCCAGGAGTACAGCAAACCTACAACGCGACCTTGCATATTGGCAAGAAACTGCACCCAAGAAACTACCCAGTGTAAGAAACTAACCACAAGAAACTATCCAGTGTAAGAAACTACCCATGGTAAGAAATGACCAAAGGTAAGAAACTACCCAAGGTAAGAAATTACCCAAGGTATGTGAAACTATCCTTTTTAGAACAATTTCTCAAAATAAGGGCTGTATGTTCAGCAAATGTACCACTGTGTCAGGAATACAACAAACCTGCAACAAGACATTGCATATTGGCAAGAAACTACCCAAGGTAAGAAATTATCCTTTTTAGAACAAGGTCTACCTTTTTAGAAAAAGAAACTACCCAAGGTAAGAAATTATCCTTCTTAGAACAAGACCTCAAAATGACGGCTCTAAGCTCACCTAGTCAGGCGCACACACACAGCATAGTTAAGTAAAAACTTGCATATTGGCAAGAAACTACCCAAGGTAAGAAATGATCCTTTTTAGCCAAGGTCTCAAAATTTTTTCGTGCACGTCACGCATACGGATCCGGTGTGTAGCGCCCTTAAGACTCCATTATATGCGCATACTTTAGGTAAAGCGACGAAACTTGGCATTATTTTTCATGTATCTTTTTTCTTTTTCAGGGTACCTACGAGTTCGAGTGGGCTCTTTTTGACGCAACGAACGAGCAAAACAGATGCTGCTTCGTCCTCAAAGTCAAATTATTAAAGTAATCTTAAAGACTGGAAACAAACTGTCATGGAGTGTCTTCGATTGTAAATAAAGATTATGGAAAAAGATTGAGAACCAAATAAAATATCATTTTTCTACTCTTGATCTTTTCTTTTTGAACTAGATGAGTAAATAAGTAGTCATACAAAATGTACGACAGCGGCTGCTATCAGATCGCGAAGGGACAATAGGTTAAGCAAAAGAGATACCACCTTCCTACCTAAGAATAGGTCCTATTCCTCGTAGGTTGAATTCTCATAATTACACGACTAACTAGGTAGCTAGGTAATACTTGCTAATCTTAATTTGTATGGTAAAAGACGACGGCACCAAAACATTATTATGACCCTATGAAACTGTTTTTTTGTAAGTTCATAAGAAAACCTAGTGTAAATTGAACGAATGTAGATGTAACTCTGCTACTGAATAATTGTGCTTCTATCACTCCTTCTACTACTCAAAACTATTACACATATTTTTAAATTCGGTAGGTGTAATGGTAGGCTTAAAAACCAAGCGACAGCGACAACGACGCGCGTCGTTATCGCTGTCAAATTACTGGTTTGTACCTATAGGTTTGTATGGGGAACCAGAAAGACCAAGCGTCGGCGTCGTTGCGGCGCGCCACCACGCCGTCACGTTGACAGCGCGCTGAGAAGCTTAGAGTTTGTATGGGATGCGGTCGGGTTTTCTTACGACCACCGCAGCGACAACGACGCCGTCAAAATTTGACGGCGTCGTTGACGCGCGTCGTTGTCGCGACGCTTAGAAAATAAGGGTACCATAAATCACATCTTCGGAAATCGAGGTCCTGTAGGTATGGCTAGCATGCGCGCGCACTGTACTTATCTGTATCTCGCGCGAGAAGAAAAAGCTGTGTTAAATTGTATGGAATTTATCAAAACATTTGAAGACTTTTGGCATAAGAGTAGGTATAGCTCGAGGTATAGAGATGCCGCGGGTCGCATGATACCAATCAATACCGATCAAAGTCATAAAATCTGAACCTTTTCTACCTAGATCTAGCCATACCTACGCAGCACCATTCAATTTTCTTCTTATCGTGTGGACCATTGGGTCGACAAACGACCATAAGAAACCTACGGAGTGTAAAATAAAATATCTAATCGTCAAATATAAAATATAAATAAATAGAACGTAGGTACCTACTAATTAGCAAAAAATTATGCCTACTCATTGCGTACGTATGATTAAAGTAATAGGTAGGTAGGTACCAGATAACTCCCTAACTATTACCTCCTAATGTCTATAGATTTGCCATGTTTACTTTAAAAATAATGAAACTGTTTTATAATACAGTTACTTAATAATTACTTAGTTCAACGAAAATAAGAAAGTACCTAATTTATTTGCTTATTCTTTCTTATCACTCAATTTGACTATTGTAAGTATGACTTACTTAATTATAACAACTGTTGTTCTATACATACATATCATTGGTGTGATTTACTATAATTAGGTATTATTAGTTAAGTATTATTTATCAACGTTGAGTTATATCATGTGAACAGTAGCTGGGTTCAGTAGTGGTCAAGTGATATGGCGAAAATGTCGTCAACGCGTTTGTTTGTTTTATATTTATCCATATATTTATGTTTTGTTTGTGTTCAAAGTGAATACTTGATTAAGAAGCTTTGTGATGATGGTAAGTTGCCTATTCGTACTTAATGTTAAATTGATACAGGAATTTACAAATGCTGAAACTATTTCAAAAGAAGAGTCTCTGGAACAAAACGACTCTCCCCATCTTATCTTACTATTCTTACTATATACTATACTATATACTATACTATACTATATACTATACTATACTATATATATACTATACTATACTATACTATACTATATACTATAATATTATAAAGGCGGATGTTTGTGTGTGTGTTTGTTACGACATCACGCAAAAACGGCTGATTAGATTGACATGAAACTTTGCAGAAATATAAAGGGGCATCTGGAATAACACATAGGCTACTTTTTACCCCAGGAAAATGTCTCATTTCTACGGAATCACGCATATTCCAAAATTTTGACGTAGGTGGCGTGACTGAGCCGATTCGCGTCTTTGTGTCATGGTAGCTGCGTCGATAGTGCGCTTGCCTACCAAACAAGGTGACTCGCGTTCGAATCCGGATAGTGTTCTCCTTATTTTTGTTTTTATTTTTTCGAACTTTTATTTAATTTAAGTTTTGTCTTACATCATCTTCCTGCCCTTATCCCAATTGCTTGGGGTCGGCGCTACACGTTTTGCTAGAGTCTGGCCAGCGAGTCTTTGGACGTCAAATAATTCAAATATTTCAAATGGCAACATGTTAAAACTGAAAAAATAAAATACTTGATACTTACTTTTTTGTTTTCTGTTTAGTTTGTGTTACCTTGCCACAGTATGTATGTTGATGTATCACCGGGAGTAACAGAGAAGGTATAACAAGCCAAAAGGAGGTCAAGGTATCATGAAACTGAACAATTTTCCCATGGAACATGAGTCGAAATATGAAAAAATTTGGACCTCTCAGAGTAAATCAATCAGCTGATCTGCGATTTTGTAATGGAGGTACAAATATTTTTTCATATATCGACCCATGTTTCATGGGAAAGTTGTTCAGTTCATGAGTACCTTGACCTCCTTTCGGCTTGTTATACCCTTTTGTTACTCCCAGATACATCATACATACATACCGGTAGGCAAGGTAAACACAAACTAAAGAGCAGAAAACAAAAAAATAGTAAGTATCAAATTGTTTTATTGTAGTTTTTCAGTGTTGACATGTGAAGATTTTTAAAATTGGCGCCATTTCCGTGTCCAAAGACTCGCTGGCCAGACTCTAAACACAAAATCGTGCTGCAATGGATTCGGCTTAATTTTACGACCAGCCGCCTAACAGACGTCAACCCTCATTGGGAATGCTTTTGTGGTGGATTAACCGCCACCATACGGTTGGCCTGGCTGTTTGGGTCAGGTTTATCCCTCGATCGCCTCTTACGACTCCCACGGCAAGAGGGGGGTGGTGCTATTCTACTCTGCCGGCACCACACGGCGTTAAGTTTTGTCTACGATATTGGAAAATTCTTACACTGGTTTTGGTTATACCCACGTGTGTGTTTGTTACGACTTCACGCAAAAAAGGCTGATTAGATTGACCTGAAACTTTGCAGAAATATAAAAGGGCATCTGAAATAACACATAGGCTACTTTTTACCCCAGGAAAATGTCTCATTTCTACGGAATCACGCATATTTCAAAATTTTTGACGTAGGTGTCGTGACTGAGCCGATTCGCGTCTTTGTGGGGAAGCATTTCCGTTAATTCAACAGTCATCTTAAAGTCATGGTAGCTGGCGATAGTGCGCTTGCCTACAAACAAGGTGACTCGCGTTCGAATCCGGATAGTGTTCTCTTATTTCTGTTTTTATTTTACGAACTTTTATTTAATTAAAGTTTTGTCTTACATCATCTTCCTGCCCTATCCCAATTGCTTGTCGGCGCAACACGTTTGCTAAACACAAAATCGTGCTGCAATGGATTCGGCTTAATTTTACGACCGGCCGCCTACCAGACGTCAACCCTCTTTGGGAATGCTTTTGTGGTGGATTAACCGCCACCATGCGGTTGGCCTGGCTGTTTGGGTCGGGTTTATCCCTCGGTCGCCTCTTACGACTCCCACGGGAAGAGAGGGGCACCACACGGCGTTAAGTTTTGTCTTACGATATTGGAAAATCTAGACACACGGCAGTGTGTCCGCCAAGTTCGAGCAAAGAACCGACACACCGGCCGTGGGTTATATTACACGAACCATTTCGGGCCAAGTTCGACCCACCTATAACTCAAAATCTATTTTATCTACGCATATGAAATTTCTAGTATCTGTCGAGATCTACTTACTTATCTAAAATACAAAATTTCGTTAATGTACCTATTGTAGGTCTTGACATATTGACGTCAGAAAATCGCTATTTTACTATACACTCACTGACTGACTGATGACTGACTGACTACCACTACTCATCAAAAACCTAGACCACTTCCAATGGTCGTATTGACTTGAAATTTGGCATGGAGGTAGGTCTTTTAGGTCAAGGTAAAGGAAAAAATCTGAGTATGTGGAGTCGGTTTTAAAATAATGAAGGTGTAAATTCATACCCCTAAGGAACTAAAACAAAAATTATCTATATCTTCAATGGTCGTACCGACCTAAAAATTCGTTACGAAGGTTTGTAATTTAGTCAAAGTAAAGTAAAAATTGCTGTAATTGCTATGCCGTGTGATGCCGGCTTAGAATAGCATCACCCCAATTCTACCCGTGGGTGTCAAAGCGACTAAGGATACTCATCCAGGGAATCCTCGCCAATCCGCCGCCAAGCGTGGTGAGTATGGCAATACCCCGATAGAGGCCCATGTCCAGCAGTGGACTGTTGTAGCTGTTATGTTATGTTAAGTAAAAATTGAATATATCCGGCTACGTACATTATACCGCCAGGTTTGTAATTTAGTCAAAGTAAAGTAAAATTGCTGTAATTGTTATGCGCCGTGTGATGCCGGCTTAGAATAGCATCACCCCAATTCTACCCGTGGGTGTCGTAAAGCGACCAGGGATACTCATCCAGGGAATCGCCAATCCGCCTGCCAAGCGTGGTGAGTATGGCAATACCCCGATAGGGGAGGCCCATGTCCAGCAGTGGACTGTTGTAGCTGTTATGTTTGTTAAGTAAAATTGAATATATCCGGCACGTACATTATACTCGCCGCCCTGAATTGGCGCTTATCAGTAAATAGAAAACGTAAAAACCAAGATATTGAATGGGCAACGCTCTAGCGTGTCAGTCGTACAAAACAGCATACAAAATGACAAACAAAAGTTTCCTTTGCCACGCAAACGTAGAAAAATTTAATAAAAACTAGTCCATTTTGTAAGAACCATAGTCCATATAGTCCATATTCAAAAATATGAAAATTAGTATAAATGAGACATTTCCTTAAAAACTTAATCATAAGAAAAAGAAAATAAACCTTACAAAAATAAATGAAATCCCACCCAAAACATAAATGTGAAAGGCTGCCAAGTTCGATAATATTGGAATGCTTCGCCTATAAAAGAAGTGAGATCTGAATAAGTACCAAGTTCCATACACAGACCTCAGTTAAAAATAGTTACAAGTTTTAATAGAAAATTATATACTTGACTCATTGCGTTTAGTAGGTTTATAACAAAGTGTGTGAAAACTTGCCAAGTTATATCATTAAAAAGTACAGAAAAAAATAAATAAAAAGAGTCTTAAGGAAACTGCTGAAAAACAGGTTTGCGTTTTGTAATTATTACAATTTTAGGTATTTAATATGATATTTATTCAGAATCTACTTTCCAAACTGCGGAAAATCAAGTGTGCATTCCTGTAACTATTTTTAACTGAGGTCTGTGTATGGAACTTGATACTTATTCAGATCTCACTTCTTTTATAGGCGAAGCATTCCAATATTATCGAACTTGGCAGCCTTTCACATTTATGTTTTGGGTGGGATCTTACACACTGGTCTTGCTATACTTCCTACGTGTGTGTTTGTTACGACTTCACGTAAAAACGGCTGATTAGATTGACATGAAACTTTGCAAAAATATAAAAGGGCATCTGGAATAGCATATACTTTTACCACGGAAAAATGTCTCATTCCCACGGATCACGCATTTTCAATATTTATGAAAAGGTGGTCTGACTAAGCCGATTCGCGTTTTAGAAACTAACAGCGTCATCTCTTGGCGAGTAAGTAAGGCAAAATTGATGTATATCCTACAACACATGTACGTACAAAATTACTTGCCAATGAAAATGTTTTAACAAGATTTTGAATCCCACAAATTCTACTTCCTACTAATCCTCCTACTCATATTATAAAGGCGGATGTTTGTGTGTGTGTTTGTTACGACATCACGCTAAAACGGCTGATTAGATTGACATGAAATTTTTCACAAATATAGAAGACTATCTGGAATAACACATAGGCTACTTTTACACGGAAAATGTCTATTCCTACGGGATCACGCATATTCCGATATTTTTGCAAAGGTGGCGACTGAGCCGATTCGCGTTTAAATGTTTTCGCCGAAAACTAACAGCGACATCTCTTGGCGAGTAATGCTTTCTTCCCGCGTAATAATAGGTTGCAGCGGGTGAAACCGCTGACGGGCAGCTAGTGAAACATAAATCATCACATCACTCATACCAAAATGTGTTATTTTAAAGATTATGTGGTGCAGGGTCGATTTACCTACGTTCCCATTACGCCAAAGCTACCGAATTTGATTGAGAGTCGAGAATAATGGTACCCTTATTTTCCAAGCGTCGCGACAACGACGCCGTCAAATTTTCGCCGTCGCTGCGGTCTTGTAGAAAAACCCGACCGCATCCCATACAAACTTTAAGCCTACCATAAGCTAAAATCTCCAAGCTTCCTGTGTATGGAAATCAATTCCGCAGGCCTTTCGCGCCAAGTCCTAGAGATGTCAAATAGAGTGTGATAAGACTGATACGTAATTTCTATAGAAAACTGGTCACGTCATCGAATTTTTTATTCCTTTTTACGGTTATTTATTGGCTTATGCTGTTCGGATTAGTCTCGAGCTATGACAGCCATATTTCCGTCACTGTGCTCGACCAATGTTTTTGCACATTAGTGTTCCTTTTCCTTGTGTCTCCTTGGACTTTATTAATCAAACTTCCTTTTCATTTGTAGCGGACTATAGCCAGTGTTCGGTTCATAATGTAGTGCTGGACCCCTGCAGCAAAGGAGGCAGCTTCTGCATCATCAAGAGGACCAAGCGATACACCCTCAGTATGGACTTCTTGCCAAGTAAGTACCTATATCAAAACAAACAATAGGAAGGTACTTCATTGTTCTCTAAGAGACACCAGCCTCCTGTATGGTTAGCATTAGCGCTGTAAAGAAGGGACTTATCTCGAGTGAAGTAAAAGATGTGTTAAATCGTACGAGTAATATCGGGTGAATTTTTACTAGTGACCGATAGTGAATAAGTAGTGTAAGTGTATTGACTATATAGGTGAAATTAGTGACCGATAGCGAAACTCCAGAACCGGCTGGTGATAGCCAATCTTTCCCCACAGGGAGTCGAAATACGAAAAAATTGGACCTCCCATACAAAATTGCCGATCAGCTGATTTGTTACTATGGAGGTCAAATATTTTTTCGTATTTCGACCTATGTTCCTTGGGGAAAGTTGTTCCATATCATTATCACCAGCCGGTTCTGAGTTTTCGCTATCGGTCACTAGTAAAATTTCACCCTATATATATATATGGAGTCAATACAAGTGAAAACTTTTGACATACCTACTTATAGACGAAATGTATGTTGCGGGTCGCATGCTAGAGCTATACTGGTCTAGTCTTCGTCTGTACCTACGACATAAGACCGAATAAACGAAAATTGCATCCTCGGCCTAACCTCTTTGGTCTGAGCTAGGCCCCAGCTAGGATTTGGAAGTCACTGTTCTAGCGGGACAGCAGCTAAAATGTCACAAATTATTCCACAATATGTCTCTCTCAATGTTTCTAATTCTCTCCCTTCTGGGTTGTTCTTTCTCCACACACAAGAAATGTACAGATCTAGGTACAATAACACCTTTGTTTTAAACACACCATTATCTCATTTTTATTTTCCACTTCTTTACTTTTCTTTTCATTAATCTTTCAGGGCGCTAGGCGCCCGTAGCTCAGTTGGTAGAGCGGTGGAACGGTGATCCACAGTCCCGGGTTCAAGTCCCGGCGGTTGCTTGTGAATTTTTCAATTTTCTCATTTTTCAATTTATGCGAATAATATAGCGTTGTAAGTGCATTAAAAATTTTAATACAGTAATTATAATTTTTTTATAATTTTCCAGAGTTCTCCGCTGACCGTCTCGAGCTAGCGATGTATGCTGACGAAGAGAACACAGGAACTTTCAATGAGATTGTCAAGACTCCTGCTGATGCCTGCGATATGCTGACCTGCCCCATAGATGCTGAATCTAGGAGGATATTTGACATTGACTTCAGCTTGGGGAAGACTTTTAGTATTGTAAGTATCTTCATCATCATCCTCATTATCATCATCATTAACTGAGGCAAAACGTAAGCTGATGCCTGCGAGCGATATGCTGGCCTGCCCTATAGATGCTGAAAAAAGGAGGATATTTGACATTGACTTCAGCTTGGGGAAGACCTTCAGTATTGTAAGTATCTTTATCATCATTGACATCGTCATCATCAACATCAAAAAGATTGTGAAGACCCTAGCTGATGCCTGTGTTATGCTGATTTACCCTAAAGAAGCTAAAACTATTCTTAAGGACATTCGACATAAACAACAGCTTTGGGAAGACTTTCAGCATCATCATCATAATCATCAACTGTGGGGAAGACCTTTTCTGATTCTTATGATATGCTGAAACAGGAGGATTTTCGACATTGAGTCTTCTCTAAAGACCATCAAGTTATAAGAACACGTTATAAGCGTGCTTTTGATTTCTCCTCTTGTAAAAATAAGACACTTGAAGTATCCTTCGAAAACATCTTATTTTCTCCTAATAAAACATTTTTTTATATATTCCAGGGAAAGTACCCTATAAAAGTGAAGTTATTCAACAAGGACGACGACAAACAAGCCTGCTGCTTCACGTTCAACGTTAAAGTCAACAAGTGATCCGATGATAGAAAAGAAATATGATTTGATTACATCTCTAATTTTGATGTGACTTTAATTCATACATAGGTAATTAAGCAGAGAGAGAAAGAGAGCGGGTGTAGCGCCAATGTAAAGGAAAGTTCATTAGGTATATTTATTACAAAATATACTTGAATAAAGAAACATTTCATTTCATAAAGTGATATAAGAGACAAACAACTAGAGTGCTGTCATCCGAATAGGCCATATTTGACGTCTGTCAAACCCATACTGGGAAACATGTCAACAAAGAAAAATAGACCTTATGTCATAGCATTAATATGGTTTTGACAGACGTCAAATGGCCTATTCGGATGATGGTACTTTAAGTATTTAAAGTACCTCCTCATTATGTTTCCTAGGTATTCATTAAGAGCAAATGTATAACAGAAGAAAGTATGCGTTTTTAACAGGATGTCGCAAACCTAGGTATAATAGAAAAAAATAATAAGGAAGTATTGTAAGTAAGTAGGTATTTTATCTACCTGCCTGCATAAGAGAAGTAACAATAAAATTCACATCTTCCGAATCGATTTTAAATGCCACACCTGAGGAAGTCATCAATATACTCAATGCAACAATCATCATGCATGACCATTATGGCCATTGATTACTTTGAACAAAAGGGCACGGAATCGAACGCAGAATCAGCTGGGGTCAACGACTGCACGATCAGCACGATGGCAGTTTCATATGCCATTGTAATTCCAGCGACACTCAACTGTCATTTTATTGCCACTGTGATTCCATACTAAAAACTGTTAGCAGAATACCAAACTACCAAAACCTTAGGCGAAGAACACACGCAACGTCCGTTCCAGCGCATTTTTAGCGCAGCGTCAAAATAGCGCACAACGCAGCGTTGGAAAACAAAAGAGGAACGATTTTTGTGCGTTGCGGCGCAACAAAGATAGTTGTAGGCATTTAAAACAATAAGAGTAACAAAGACAGGAAAAATGTGTCAAGATTAAAATTTGTAGAAGCGACATTATGTATTTATCTTCTGTGTGTAAATGTAGGTACGCAAGAATTTTGAATTTAATAAACAAGTTTTATTATTTAGTAGGTATGAACTAGAAGATTAAACCGTCCAAGAGCATCTCAGACACACCTTCAACTAGGGTTTTGTAGTCAACGTTTCGATATACATAACAAAGTTAATTATGCTGTTGGTTTGCTTGCAGTGGTATGGTTACCAACCGCAAATCGAAAAACTTTTGTGTTTCTTAAAACTTAAGTGGTACAGCATCCGTTATAGTATTCGTGATAATCTCGGGTTGAGAACTATATGTAGCTTAATTCAGTTTTTACGCTTAACTATTGAAAGAGAACGGATAACGATCAGTGTATTTGCAAAATAAGTCGACAGCTAAGTATTTTGTTTTAGTTCATCTCTTCAGTGACCTTACGACAGTTGAAATTTGAAACTGCGTCCATATGGACTACTGGTGCGAATCTGTGAAGCATCGGTCTCATGTGTCTTACGTCAACTCGGTATGAGTTTCGTCCTCTACGATGCTTCTTGTACCCAATCGGGGCAATCGCTAAACTTAATGTAGCTTAATTTAGTTTTTACGCTGAACTAGTGAAAGAGATCGAATTCCATTCCATTCAAAGTTACAAAAATATATGAACGAATCAAGTGGTTCACAATTTCGCTGCCTGGGTTAGAGCTATCGTAGTGTAGCGGTTTATTTTTGTTATGTGGCACTGCACTTATCAGCCCCAGGGCCGGTTAAAGCTACACCTAACTATTTTGTGGGGAGCGAGGGCTCACCCGGATGTGTGTGGGTGGTTGTTCAAACAACCAGCCCAATCACGCCCTTGGGGTAAGACTGGGCTTACGAGTTTTTCTGGGAAGAACGGGTCGGACTGTGTTTACCCGGTATGTGCCGGTAGTTGCCAAAGAATGGCACAAGTGAGGGGCCTCTGTGTCCTATTCGCCGGGGACGAGGGTTGCTTAAAGAGCTTGTAGAGTGTGATCTACTCGCAATGGCTGCATCAGCTGCTAATGTGATGGGACCGTCAACATCCGAAAGGACGTGCCTGGGGCAAAGTCGAAAGTTCGAAGTTGGATAGGGGTAGTAGTTAGACGCTGCAACTATTAGGGAGCACCAGTAGCCCTGCGCATGAAGCGGTTTTGGATGACTTGCAGCATATTCAGATGGGTCTTAAAGGTCATGATTGGCCTGACGCAGTTAGTGTAGATTCTCACATTTTCTAAGAAAGAGTTTGCTCTTGTAATTGAGCATCGAATATATTCTGCCCAAAACTGTTATGTGGCTAAGTTTAGTCTGGAGTCGAGTGTAGCGCTCAAACACATCTGACCCGGTTTGTCCGAAAACGTGGGTTCGAATCCCATCAGTGGCGTGAATTTATTCCATTTGCTTCATTTGTATTAACTTTGTAACCAAAAGTTTATGTCAATATCTAGTGTTTGATTAAAACACCAAGTATTCCAAATTACTTTCATGTGGAAAAATCTACAAAATACTAAACATTCATATGATACCTACTTTATAAGGTAGACAGACACTATGGATATTCGATATCCATGTGCCAGCAGAAGCGGAAACAAATTTGACGGTACCTACAAGATAAGAAACCATCTGTACAATTCGTATTGTTTGATAATTGATGAAATAAAAGATGTGGCGATTGCATGTGAAAGAACGAGATATAGTACTTCAAAATTTGACAATACCACTCTTTCTTTTACATAGGTTTATCTCTTTTGCGCACGTCTGGCGGACAACCTTGTCAATATTTGTTGATAGGTGTTGCCACGTACATATTTTTACCTTAGAAGTTGGGTGAATGAAGTAGGAAAAGCGAGAAATGTTATGGATATTGCCAAAATGAATCAAACCGATGATTTAGCGATCCTCGTGAAATTTGCCACTGATATTGCTGGCATAATATTAGGGACGGTCATGGACTACTTTTTTTCATCACTAGAGTACCTGATGAAGGCGGGCACCAGAAGCACAGCTAAACTAAAGAGATACTAAAATGGGTTCATTGCAAAAGTTGTTCAGCATGACGAGCCGCTCCTGCTGTCACATGATTATCGAGAATCTGGAGTAGGTACCTAATGCAGATCACCAGCATCCCATTCAAACTATAAGAGATACGGTAATGGCTTTGAAGTAAAATTTGTTCAGCATGACAAGCTGCTTTTATTGGCACATAGTCATCGAAGGTCTGGAGTACCTGATGCAGATCATCAGCATCCCATCTAAATTGCAAGAGATAAGATATCTCCATCAAAGTAAAAGTTGTTCAGCATGACGGTCGCTTTTGCTGGCACATGGTCTTGATGAGTCACTTCTGCTGGAACGGAGTAATCGACTTTTTGCTAAGGGCAAAGATCTAATTTCTACTTGGAAACAGGTAAGTAGAAGCTGGTGAAACCGCTCAAAGGGCCGCTAGAAGTATAATAGGTACACGGTCATGTAGATACATTCTTTTTTATGGAAACAGCCTGAACGGCTGGGAGGATAGTGACATTATTATGAAGTGTCACTTTTGTAGGCCAACACTTCAGATCCATACATGACGACAGGTCTGACCACCGTCTTGTAAATCTTTCCCTTCAGTTTGAGGGGCATTCGGGGGTCGCACACTGTGCCCGTGACCTGTCGCCAATTCATCCATCCTGCATTTATTCTGTGCTTGATAGTCCGGTTTATCTCACCATCGCCTTGCAGAAGTGAACCGAGGTATCGGAAATCGGAGCAGACTGGTAAGGTTACGCCATTTAGCGCTACCGGAGCATAGCCGGAGAGACCGCCGAAATTACAAAACATTTGTACAGTCTTCTAGTTGCACTGACTATATTAAAATTTTATCAATTCAATATCGCGGATTTCAAACGTTATAAATATCTGCAGTCTTGTTCTTAAAATTCACTAATAATTATTATTGTTGTTTTCTTAGTATTCAAATATTTATCTTTGTATTATTTTTATTTGCCGTGTGGTGTCGGCCTGGAATAGCATCATCCCATATCTATCCCAGCTACCATATTTGATAGTTGCAATTTTAGGCGACAGGCTGACAACCTGTCACTATGGTGATACACAACCTTCTTAATAACTCTCAAATTTTTGTCAGACGTGGAGTAAATGACCGTTTTATTACAGCTGTTTACGCTCTGCCTACCCTGCAAGGGGTAAATAAATATGCCTGAATGAAACACACAGCGCCATTTAGCCCGAAACTAAGCAAAGCTTGTATTATGGGAATTAGGTAACTGATATAATACATATTCTTTTACTGCTGGTCCGACAATAACCTAACAACATTTAATGACCAATGGAGTAAATTTATTTTTATGTTCCTGGCAACACTTGCACTAGCCTGACATTTTACCTGACATTATGTATGAATGAGCGAGCGAGAAAAGTACTGGTAGACGTAGCAACATGATATTGTTCTTTTGATAATATGCGACATTGTATTTCAAATGAGTTTCCGTACAGGATGTCGAAATGAATTTGGCCGTTTCACTTGACGTCGAAAGAGCAATTGATCTTACTGCTGCTTATCGAACAAAATAATATCAGAGCGCGGCTGGTCAATCAAACTTAAAAGCACAATCTAGAAGCACGGTCGTGTCCCGCCAAGACGAGCCAAACAAAGTGTCTTTACTACGGAGTAATGCATAAGATTACAAAAATAGTTTTCTACGTTGATTAGGGTATTATAAGGGTTCAAAATGGAGTGCACGTTTGTGTGAGATATCCTTCCTTTCGTATAATATAATCACCGTTTTATACATATAATTTTCCTATAAGTTTGATGGGCATCTCCTTGTCGCACATAGCACCTGCGAGTTGTCTCCACTTCATCAATCCCGTTGTTTTTCTAAAGGTTATCTATAGGTTACATGTAGGTCGATTTTGCCATAATTTCTAATGATTGGCCCTAAGTATTTAAAATGGTAAAACTGTAGGTATAAGTTTTCTTTAAGCTAAAAGTTTTGTCTTAGACGCGTCTTTGTGGCCCTCGACTATAACATTTAAATGTTTAAAACTTTATTTACAAGTAGATTCACAAATAATTCTTTTAGAATGTCAAATACAATCAATATACATAAACAAAATAGAATTTCAAATTAAATTTAGTCATTCAAGTGTAAAAATTAAAATCATACAATTATTATTATTTCAATTGTAAATGCACGTCCCGATTTGGTATTAACAACGCGTTCATGTTTCTTTTGATGAGCTGAAACTTCAGAGGTCCATGCCTTTGTCATTAATGTAATCATCTAACTTATAATAGCTTTATAATATAATGTTTTCTTAAGGGGACCTATAGTCATTATTTTTCATACAAACGCTCTCAACCTATCCTCTGCCAATTCGCAACCGATCGACTCAAATTTTGCGCGGTAACTCTTCTGGACTACATCCATGCTCCGTATTCTTTTTCTGGTTGTAATAATGCATTTAAAAAAGATATGGCCGTCGCAAAGTGCTCTTAACTTATCAGCAAGTTTACGCCTTGGTATCTTCTAAATATGACAATAATTTCAGCAACGTGAACGATAGGAGCATATAATATTTTATTGGCAGCAAAATAATGCCACTATCAAGAAATTTGATAGAGATTTCGAACGGGGAGCCTAGTAAACCCAGAACGCAAATTTTCCGGTAGCGAGCTACAACTGTCTCTTTTATAACTGCGGGACGGGTGGGATGCATATAAATGAAATAGAAATATTTTTATCAACTAACAGCTCACGAATTTTTAGCTCGGTATAGTAGCCTCTTAATCACAGATTAAAATTTAGTTTTTGATTGACTTAAATATTTTCCGGTATATTTTAATAGTATCGTATACTTAGACCATCAAAATGAAGACCTAACTTTAGCTAGTCTGTACTTTGGTTGATCTATTTTATTTGTACTTCTTGTATTGCGGTTATGCCTGCCTGTCATAATTTCTAGTATAATTATTTATATTTTTTCTTACATACTAAATGTTTTCATGAATATATTGACATAAGTATACGACATATGCTCCGTTTTCTTGCATTTAATCTTGAGACCCATGTCTTATAGAAACTTCAACCAACGGTCGAATTCGCCCTGCAGGTCTTCTACAGAGTCATAAGAGAAACATCATCTGCATTCAGTATTTTCCACGGCACGGACTTCTGACAGCCGCGGCTAGTAAGACGATTGGCTCAGTGCTGAGATTTGTTGAACGCCAAGTTTAATTTCAAATTTATCACAGACCTCTGATGGTGACAACTTCTGTTGTAATACCATTGTACAATGAATGAGACGTATATTTTTTACTTATGAATGATATTGAGATTGATATTGCGCCTCACTGTTTCATATTGTACGGAATTGTAATACATTGTTGCAGATTATATTGCTTTGTACTCTATTATAGTGTCGGTTTCGATTATTAACCTTTAGGGTGCTGTTGAAAATTAGTGATTAAAACCTGTCTTGAAAAAGAAATAATCTTTCACTCGTACTACTAATTACCCAACATAACTAATATAAATAAAAAATAAAAATACTATACAATTTAAATATAATTAAATGCTCTACGACCGGACCAATGCGATGAAATTCGGCGCCATTACGCCAGCAATGTTATTTGCATTAGAGATGACACACTTCAGCGGAAATTCCGTCGCCGACTAAATCTACCCACTGAATATACACAGAAAATGTCCTAATTATTCCAAGTATCAGGCTCAGCTAAGGGTTAATAAACCGTCAAAAATCTAACGTCCGTTGCTGCGTTACGTGTGCCATACCCTGCGTTATTTTAGCGCAACGCACAACGCTGCGCATTTTTAGCGTCGACGGATGCGTCTGTCAATACCGTTTGACATTAGGTGCGCAACGCAGCGTTGGGCCTGCGTCGTCGTATTTATATGGGATTAAGGTGGAAATTCGCATTTTTCTAACGCTGCGCATCGCAGCGCTAAAATAACGTCGAAACCGACGTTGCGTGTGCGAAAGGCCTTAACCAAAACAATCCAACTGTCATGCCATCGACATCTATGTTTAACGATTTTCTTTTAGCAGCCTTGGGGCCCCCCACAATTTTTTTAACTCCCATTTATTTTCTACATAAGTACAAAGTAACAAAGCAGAAAGCTGCATCCTGAGTTTATAATAGTTTCCCAGGAGAAAACATATAAACATAATGATATAACTAAGTACAGGGACTGTTATTAGTTATCGATAGAACTAGTCCCGACCACAAGGCGTTTCCTTGCAGTGTGTCTCCATTGCCAGACTATATCCGATTTCGGTTCGAAGATTCAGTTGCAACGAAACTTGTCTCAAATTGAATAAAAGTGTTTAGATTTAAATGGCGAATTTGAATATTTATTATGTTCTCGGATCACTTAGGTTTTTGATATTTTTGCCCGACTCTGTGTATCTATGTAGGTAAGTAAGTAGACAGGAAAATTCTTTCACGGGCTACGGCCCAAACGACAGGGCAGATATTAACATTTGATTATTTCGTCTCAGCAGCTCGAGAAACACTGGTTATATAATAATTTCTTTGAAAATGGCGAATTTTAAACGCAAAATATAACTTTGAAATTACCGCAGTCCGGTTTTTGTTTTTTAATAATTCGGCGTGTCCCTTTGCTAATTTTGCCTTTATTCTATTACCATCAATTTATGTGGATGTGTGAAATGAACGACGATCTTCTATACTGTTATTTAATTGTGTGTTCTCATGTAAGTGACGTGTTTATCTTTGAACCTAATTTGTCATGGATTTGACGGGTGTCACAATAGGCTTTTAAGACTGTGTGATGATAATGTGTAATGGAGACACATTCGGATGTGGTCACTCTCCTTCGTTTTTACACCTACCTTTTACAGAGTCGGCTCTCTGACACGACACGCCATGGGAAACTCAGCTAGGCAAGCAGTCATTAGCTGTTCCTTTGCGGTTTTGAAACGACAATTTATTTAACTTGCCTGGATATCTACCTACATGATAATTTAATGCTAGCCGTGTGGTACCGGCAGAGTAGCATAGCACCATCCCTTCTCTTCCTGTGGGGGTAAGAGGCGACCGACGGATAAATCCGACCCAAGATAATGTCTAATGGAGACACATTCGGATGTGGTCACTCTCCTTCGTTTTTACACCTACCTTTTACAGAGTCGGCTCTACACGACACGCCATGGGAAACTCAGCTGGGCAAGCAGTCATTTGCTGTTCCTTTGCGGTTTTGAAAGGACAATTTATTTAACTTGTCTCGATATCTACATGATAATTTGATGCTAGCCGTGTGGTACCGGCAGAGTAGAATAGCACCATCCCTTCTCTTCCTGTGGGGGTAAGAGGCGACCGACGGATAAATCCGACCCAAGATAATGTCTAATGGAGACACATTCGGATGTGGTCACTCTCCTTCGTTTTTACACCTACCTTTTACAGAGTCGGCTTTACACGACACGCCATGGGAAACTCAGCTAGGCAAGCAGTCGTTTGCTGTTCCTTTGCGGTTTGGAAACGATATTTTATTAAGCTGTTGTGGTATAGGTAGGTAGGCAAATTCAATATTTAATCACCTACCTATACCACACAGGACATTATCATTAAAGTAAACCGACCTAGCCAGCCAGCAATCACTAGCTGTATGTTCTAAATGAGAAACTCATACAAAATCCGCAAATAACATAATTTTATTTGCATAAGCTTATAATAAATAACATCAATAGGTACAACAAATCGTTCGTGTGCAAAACAAGCTACAAATATTTTCATAACATAATGACCGTATCAGTAGAGTGCCGTGTGGTGCCGGCAGAGTAGAATAGCACCACCCCCTCTCTTCCCGTGGGGATCGCAAGAGGACCGAGGGATAAACCCGACCCATACAGCCAGGGCCAACTGTATGGTGGCGGTTAATCCACCACAAAAGCATTCCCAAGGAGGGTTGACGTCTGTTAGGCGGCCGGTCGTGAAATTAAGCCAAATCCTTTGCAACACGATTTTGTGTTCAGCGAAACGTGTTGCGCCGACCCCAAGTAATTGGGATAATTGGCAGGAAGATGATGAATGACCGTCTCAGTACAAAGTAGTTGATCGAAGTGCAGCTGATAGCAAATAATATTAACTTCAGGTAAGTACCCGATCCGATAGCTGATAGGTCATGCTCACGTCTGGTTAAAAAGTCGAAACACCGAATCGGGTCTATCATAGGGGGCTATCTTCACAGATGAGGCGTGCGACGCGAGACGCAAGATGTCATCTGTCAGACAAGGGATCGTCAACCGTCATAGATGCAAAGCGCATCTCACGTGTGTAGATGGCGTATTTTCTGTTTCATACGTTTTATATGGAAACGGTTTTAAGCGTCGTGATGTCGCACGTCCCACGTCTCCGTCTTATGTCTTACGTCTACGCCTTATGCGCGATGCATAAAAACGGTCCGAAGTCCAAACTGAATAAGTTGAATAACCGATCCTGTTCTTGACTGTACCTGAAATAAGGGCTAAGCTGCGGTCCTCAGTCCAGAAATGTGAAAGCCCTATGTCTAATGCCTGGATGGGGACGTTCACCTGAGACTGAGGCATTCCGGGTACTCTGGACTTGGCAGGGCAGGGCTATCAACTAAGTTCAATAAAAAAAATTAAAACTAAGTTTTAGGGAAGTAAATTATCGCAAATCGTATTGACTTTCGTGAGTACCTAGTACTGAAAAAACCTACCTACGCGTGTAGCAAAGAAAACTGAAAGATGCTTGACGTTTTTTTCTTATGGAAGAATACCTATCGGGAAAGGCGAATTTTTTAAAATGCTTTGTTTACTTTCGGGGGCTGAGAGTTAATTTTCGAGTAAATTGTGGGTGAGATCTATTATCATCCCATTATCTTTCCCATGGCAGTCATGAAATTTGAGATTCAATGTGTATTTCAATTTTAAGCAACAGGCTGACAACCTGTCACTATGATGCTACACAGTCTTCTGAATGTCAGAGACAGATTTGTTCTGGGTGACAAGTTGGATGGACAACCCTAGAGTAGCAAACACTCTTTTCTATTTATATCCTTGTTTTATGGCTTAGTGCTTACCTCAGTGTGAGGTCTGGTCCGGGGCCCTGAGCGTCTAAGCGGCTATGTAGGTATCTACATAGCTGCCTACTAAAGCACATATTAGGGAAACAGCGCGCGGGGCGCCTATACAGATGGCTCACTCAGTACCTCAAACTTTCAGAACGTTGTGTTATTATTGTTTGTTCACGCTACAAACAGGTAAAGAGCCTATACCACACTGCATACTGCATATTTTATAATAGCACTACGTTCACAAAGTTTTAAAAATTCATCGTTGGCTGAATTGTACCTAACATAGACAAGAAGTAGTAAAGTTACTCGTACTAGTACTTTAGCAGCACTGTAGGTACCTACTTTACTACTTTAGAAGCATTGTGTAGGTGCTTATTATGGGTCTAGTTAGCAGCTAGCCAATACTTACTTTGTGTTAGCAGTGAGTTAGCACCACTCCAGTATCACTTTCACACTTGGCCCCAGTTCGTCTGCTCTCACCGATGATAATTAATTTTGTTACGTACTACGAGCGGTACCTACATAGCTACATCAAGTGATATGTACCTACCTACTTACTATTTGCGGTACCATACCAACTAAAACTTGTAAAGCGAGAATACAAAGTCAAACTGTTTGAGATAAACCGTATTTACATGGAATTAAGGTACAAAATCGCACTTTCCTAATGCATGCGATAGCGCTGCGAAAACATAACGCACGAACGGATGTTTTGTGTGTTTATTGCTCAATTCTTTAAACTTTACGAGTATGAAAACTATGAAAGAACAGCCTAAACTGCTGTGCCTATAATACCTTATCTTAAGGTGGATCGTTTTCCATACAAAATTTAAATGGAGTTACGTCTTTAAATGAGACAAAATTATGATTAAAAAACTTGATGGGAAGTCACCGATGCCATTTATGTACGTAATCTGCGGGCGAATGAACTCACTTACTGACTGTATCACGTTATGTGTCACAGCTGACAAAGATGCTCCTGTATCTATCAACCATGTACATAATTGATCACCGATGTATAGGTGTACAGAGTTCATATTTCTATAAGTCAAAATATAGTTAGTCAAGAAAAAACTGCTGACATGCTGGTTCGTTGAACTCGGTCACGTCTTGTGATCCATGATGAGTATGATTCTGTCCATGAGTCACATACACATGATGTTTCTTGTCATATGACTGATTGAAATTATGGCGCGGCCCACTGTTACCACGGGACCTACCACGCCCTGCGTAAAATTTCCGCGGCCACGATTGTTACTACGACCAAAAGATGACCCGTGAAATGCCCTATCGTTGCGATGATATGAATTTACGCGTGGCGCAAAATTATTTCCACGTGGTGGAAAACTATTTCCACGTGAAGGAAAACTCGACCTACCTCGGAACCCAGTGTTAGGTATCCTCTATTATTGCCATATTTCCTACCTCGAGCTAGAAATACCTGTCCAGATGAAGAAGGCATAGCCGTCTCCTCATCTTTGCACCCTGTATAGCGTCTTTTAGCGAACTATAATTACGCGCAGCTATAACCGTGCTTAGTCGTTCATTTCGCAAACCGTCGGCAAATTTCTGAATCGCCTGCTTTTCATTAAGGGGCTTCAAAATTTTATATGCGTCAGGTTTGTCGTTGGCTTGGGAAATAGTTAGATCCACAAACAGTTGCTCTAAATCTTTTCCAAATTGATCTATTGACCTACTTCCTTGATAAGCGCTTTGTAACCGTTTCTGCAAAGCAGTGTCTGATTTTTTGGTTAAGAGGTGTGCTTTCATGTCAACAACCATTGCCTCCACCGTGTCATATTTATCTGCTAGGCGCAATTTTGCACCGTGCGACAACCTTGCCTTCAAAACATATTTTATGAGTAGTGAATGATCCGCATCGAGTATCATGTCAGAGTATAATTCGATTGCATCTATTAATTGCAAAGTTACCTTTTCGGTGTCGTCCATTACGGGCAATAGGTTAACCGCGACCTTTAAATCAAATTTCGGTTTCGTAGACATGGTTTCGCCTGTTTTCTCAGTCTTGGGATTTGTCATAAAATTTTCAATTTGTCCAAAATTATATCTATCTCATTTGGTATTTCAAAATCTACGTCTTTAATGATATTTCTGCCTTTTCTACTTTTGAAACATAACTCTCAAATATTTGTTCATACTTTGAGTATAACTTAATTGCAGTTTCATATTTCGATTTTGCTGTTTTACTAGTCTGTCGCCGAGCTGGACCGATTTGGACCAAATATCTTCTTATTTCAATTAATTCCTCTAGAATTTCCTTTAACTGTATTAACGCTGGCTCAGACATTGATTAAAATACATAGTTACTATTATTAATTATCCATTCATAAATAAAAAAGGCAAAAATAAATACACTTAAATAAACATGATTAAATTATATAAAATACCTCTCCACTGCCGGGCTCCCTAACTTAATCTATGACTTAATTAAATAAATTCACTTACATGAAATTTTCATTGTTCGCTCGCATTGCACACACTTCACTGGTCCTTAAGTTCCTTAGAAAAGTTAGTTCAAAAATAAACTGTCCTGCATCACTTTACACCGACATTCGCCTTTGCCTCAAAGCGATAGCCGTCGCTTGCCTCTCGATTTTCTTGCTCAGACTTTTATGGATCTTCTTCCATATACAATAGCCCAAGAAAATAGCACACATAACCACAACCGCAACAAGTAAACGCACCACCGTTTCCTCAGAACTGTCGCTGGCGGACATACCGGATTGGGCTTGGTTACCCTGTCCATTTTGGGCAATTATTACCTCCTCTTTGGACTCTTTGGAAACATTTTTGCCCATTTTGATATCAAACCCTGAAAATGCTGAAAAAGAAAGACTGGCAGTGTGTCGCCATATGATACTACAGCGTAGTATTGGTTGATAGAATAAATACTTTATAGTTTACTTCAGGTTCTCAGTGTTAGGAAGATAAAGAAAAGACATCTTATCAAGTCAACGTACGAAGATATATTGAAAGTAAATGGATGATCTTAGAGCTAAACAGAATATAATGTAGGTTACATGCGTACACCATTTAGGGAAAGTGCATCAACTGTTACTCACTCTTACAACTAGTACATTAGTCTGACGTCATACACTACACGTGCTTTTATAACATTGTCGCAAAATAAAACAAATAATTTTTTAACTATCAGATTTCTCTGTAAAAACCGTGTCGCCACTTAATGAACATAGATGGAGCTACTGCTGCAATAAACACGTTTAATTTTTTTGTGGAGAAAATACTTGATATTTTTTTACGTTAAGCAGTTTTGCGACATATTTACGTGTGCCTTCCTCATCTCACATAAAGATTTTTTGATAAAATTGTTGTTTAGCTCATGTGCAACTCGGTTGAAGTTCAGATTTTAGTTTGTATGACGTAACGATCCCCCTTAAGAGAATAGTAAAAGCCATGTAAAAACACAAACCATGATAAAAAAAGAGGTCAATTCGACAGTAAAGGTACGGAAACTAAAATGACTGTTGGAAATCCTGTCAATTTTCTTTTGAAAGGCGCACAAGCTCCACATAGTAGACGTGAGACGTGAGAGTTAAGATTGCATCTGTCAAACAAGTGATCGTCGGAGACGTGAGACGTGCGACATCGCGACGCATGAAACGTTTCCATATGAAATGTGTAAAACGGAAGAAACAAAGCTACACATGTGAAAACGGAAGAAACAAAGCTACGCATCCCTTCGAAACAGCTGACGATCGCTTATCTGACAGATATCATAGTGCGCGTTGCATCTATTCTGTGGAGCTTTCCCCTATAAAAATAAGTAAAGTATACTTCTCATCAAAATATCTAGACACTTTTGTTTTCATAGTTAAACAAACGATGAACTCTATGTAATTAAAAGTTGAATTTAGGAACCTCGCAATACACACTATTGAAAGATATTAGATATTTATTCCTAAATAAACACGTGTCTCAGATAATAATGATTCGTACAAAACGTAAACTTTCCAAGTGTCTCGATTTTTCTGATGGGAAGTGTAGATAAGCACATCCTTCTGCAAGTCGCCTAAACTTAATTTAGATAGCACATTTCAAATTATTGTTATCGTTCATCTTCCAATCTCTTTAAAAGTCGAGTAAGATAAGTTTCCTATTCATACTATTATCGATCCGTTTAGAAAGTATAATTATCGATTTACCAAACGATTACGATAAAAATCTATTAGAATTCGGATTCTATTGTTCAGTTGGCTACAGCCTTTCTTATGTCTTATTAAAAAATCGACTATAAGTCGAGAAACGTCCGATTGTGCGTTATTTTTGCGCATGCGTTAGGACAATACGAATTTACGTGAAAATTATGTTAAACGGTTTGACAGACGCATCCGGCGACGACGCAGCGTTGTGCGATATTTTTGCGCTAGCACATCCGTCTGTCAAAACGTTTAACATAAAACCGATTTTGTACGAAAATTAGGTGAAAACTCCTGTTTTTCTAATCCTAGAGAGACCTAAGAACGATACGCAAATTTCTCTCAAGAACTGTCCCTACTTTTCTTTTCGCAATTAATTTTAATCTTATTTGAACTGATCACCAATCCAATAAAACTACTGACAGATTGACAGGTGTTCAAATAAAATTAGAAAGGCCGCATTGAAGAATCGTTTAATTGATAAAAATCTGCGTTTATAGAAGCGGACGGCCTTTGTGCGCCATTTTTAGCGATAATGCGACAGCGCGCCAAAACGGTCTGCGCGTGCGACTGTTTTGTGGAGTGAGTCACTCTTGTTGGTGTCGTGTGATGCTCGCTAACTTAGCATCACCTCATTCCTACCATTGGGTGTCTTAAAAGGTGGATTCATCCAGGTACCTAATGGGCAGCAGCGTTCCCTGTGAATGGAACGTCTCCTGGACTGTATTCGCTAATCACTACTAATCTTCCTGTGAATGTGGTGATGTAATGAGTAGGCAATGTCTCCCAATAAAATACAGGGTGGCTCATATCCAGCTGTGGACTGATGTGATTGTGAAGACACAGGTACCTACACTTCTGTAGAATCGTAGAATTACTCGATTAAGTCTGATGGCAGAGTTCTAAGAAATTTTACACGGTTTTGTAGCAACCAACATCAGCGACTACAACACACCCGTACCAAAACTTTAACCTACATCACAACTCACTATTTTTTTCATCAGAACCTGTCATTTCTAAGACCGTTAGGCGAGAAACAAACGTAACGTCGTCTGTTTGTGCATTATTTGTGCGCTACGTAGCGCATGCGTTAGAACTTGGTAAGGACAATACGAATTTAGGCCTTATTCTCATATTTGAATACGCCTATTGACAGATGCATCCGTCGACGCAGCGTTGTGCGATCCGTCTTTCAAAGCGTTTAACACAAACCCTAGGTATTTGTGTGAAAACAGGCTGGAAAATCGTATTTTCCTAACGCACGCGATAGCGCTGCTCAAAAATAACGCACAAACGGACTTTGCGTTTCTCGACCATTGGTTACAGACCTCGGAGGCAGTTTTGCTCTTAAAAGGTGAGTCATACTGGTTACACCCATAGATAACTGTTGAGGTTGCTTACGATGTTTACAGTTACATTTTATCAATCAGATCTATCATATCAATCGTAAGTAGACATCGTTTTTTTTTTCGTTAGTTGTGATTTTTTTATTGCGCACTTTTTTAGTCGTCAGTTTGTTCAATAAAAGTAGGAGAACTCTAAAAATGGTATTTTTACAGTGTCAATATCAATAGGATAGAGGTGATTGATGCTAGCCGACGACATCACACGACACAAAACATGCGGGTCCTTCTTCTAAATGAATATTTTGCTGCTGAAAAGTTTTCATTTGCTTCTGTTATGCATTGCTTTGACTCGCATACCTACTTACTTGTTGTATTGTACCGCTCTTGTCGTCCGGCTATTCCCAACGGCCCCCGCGAATCGGCCCCCGAATTCAAACTTATAGAGATTCGGAGGCCGTTGGAAAGAAGAAAAAAGTTGGGAATAACCGCTCTTGTCGGTGGAGTTGCATACCTACCGAGCTCATATTTCATTACCTATTAACTTTCGCTGGTCAATCGACGCGACCTGCATATCGGCCGAGGTCGGACAATAGGCTCTCAGGCCATACAGGGCGCGCCATATGGCACGCGTGATCGTGACCCAAAGTATGGTCGTGTGAGAGCAAAAGTAAACTGTTTAAGGGCGCTACACACCAGGCGCGTACGTGCACGTCATCACGCGCGTATAGATGACGTATCGTATGGGATTGTATGAGAGCCTGCACACCGAATACGCACGCGTACGTGTAACCACGGCGTAATCACGCGGTGTGTAGCCTCTCATACAATCCCATACGATACAACGCCATCTCTACGCGCGTAGTGACGCCGTGACTACGTGCACGTCACGCATAGGGGCCCGGGTTGTAGCGCCCTTTAAAGTACGGCCTAACTGAAAATCGTATCGAGTGTAATCGTGAAACGTACCTAATGAAGATGATGAACATCGTCATCATCTTCCTGCCCTCATCCCAACAACACGTTTTGTTTAAACCGTTATGTTGCAAACGTTTCCAACAACACATTTTGTTTAAACCGTTATGTTGCAAACGTTTTGACTATGTTTTATGACCGGCCGACGATAATAAACACAAAAAAGGCAAAACCCGTAAACAATTTCAAAGCAAAAGATTATAGTGGAGCACTGTTGAAAAACTTGATTTGAGAGCTTTCAGATTCATGATATTGCCTAATAAGTATAAAGCAAGTCCAGATTGTTACGATGTCCCAGATTCTATTAACAAAAGCAAAACCAACATTACAACATACATGAACAATACACTGCTTAAAAAGCCGACACTTCGTGCACTACGAAGCACGCACGGCCAAGGTAAACCGCTGATAAATTCTAGACTTTACACTCGAAGAATCTAGACCAAACTATGCTGCCTAGATAAGCTTCTAGAGGAACAAAGTATTTTACTGATAAGACGCGCACTATGGCACTGGAAACTTACTCAGACCGCATTTGTTTACAAATACTTTCAGCTGCTTTATGCTGTATTTACTACTATCCCACCCAAAACATAAATGTGAAAGGCTGCCAAGTTCGATAATATTGGAATGCTTCGCCTATAAAAGAAGTGAGATCTAAATAAGTACCAAGTTCCATACACAGACCTCAGTTAAAAATAGTTACAGGAATCCACACTTGATTTTTCGCACAGTTTGGAAATAAGAATCTACTTTCCAAACTGCGGAAAATCAAGTGTGCATTTCATTTATTTTTGTAAGGTTTATTTTCCTTTTTTCTTATGATTAAGTTAGGTAAGGAAATATCTCATTCTGCCGTACAGAGCCTAAAACGCAGTATCTGCATTTTTGCCATTTTCTTTTAATGTTGATCCTTGACACCCACATCACAAGTTTTATGTCAATTTCTCCGGATTTTTGATAAAATAACTAAAAGTTGAAATAATTGAAAGTCGATTTGCAGTAACTGATGACAAAACGGCAAATAAATGTAACAATACCAATTAAAATGCAGCATCTACAGTTATCAACGATCATTACTGATTAAAATGCAGTAATGAATACAGAAACTGCAATGCAGTTTGTAATTTATGTAGTTATGTTATGGTAATATACCGGCTAAAGTGCAGTAAAAATCAGATACTGCATTTTAGTTGGGAAATTTGTATTATTGATAAACTTAATTCACCACCTAAATCTCAGTATCTTGATTATAAACAGTACATACTGTATGTTACTTGGGAAATTTATGTTATAAATGGGCGGAACTTACCACCTAAATTGCAGTATCTTAATTCGAATCAGCACATACTGCATATTACTTGAGAAATTTATATTATTAATGGGCTTAATTTACCAATTAAATTGCAGTATCATGCTTCTATGCAGCACATACTGCATGTTATTTGGGAAAACGATATTATTAATTTGTCTTAATTTACAACCTAAATCGCAGTATATTGATTCTAAACGGTACAATCTTGGTTCTATTGGAAGGCGCTAAAGGTATTTTACTTAGGATATGTATAGTCAAGATGGACGATGGCGAATCTGCGAGGCATCGGTCTCACGAGTGTCTTGCGACAACTCTTGTGAGTTTCGTCCTCTACAAAATGAAGGTGAAACAACCATTACAAAACGAAACGCACCTAAAAGGCAAATTAAATAACTTTAATTAGAGCCATACTATCTCCACAGTTATTTAATCTTGTAGGGGAACACATCATGCGTCGCGTGCTGGAGGATTGGGAGGGAGGCGTTCGAATAGGCGGTCACCTAATAAACAACCTTCGTTTTGCCGATGACACCACCATAATTGGCACAAACGAGACTGAACTAGCCGAGCTGCTGCACAAAATTGAGAGCGTTAGTGTGGAATACGGACTCCTCATCAATCGTAGCAAGACCAAGCTTATGTTTGTTGATCGCGCAGGAAAAACGCCCAGATCCCTTGAGTTACGTGACCTAGACACGGTACAGGAGTTTGTGTACCTGGGGTCACTCATCTGCAACAGTGGGGACTGTGTGAAGGAGGTCGTGCGACGAGCTCAGATGGCCAAATCAGCTGTTAAGCGCCTGGAGAAGATTTGGAGAAATCGTAACATCAAACGCAGCACGAAAGTACGTCTTATGCGAACTCTAGTCTTCTCCATCTTCCTGTACGCGTCTGAAACCTGGACCTGAACAGCTCACATAAACGAACAAATAGACGCGTTCGAAATGTGGTGTTGGCGTAAGATGTTGGGCATTCCTGGACTGCGCATCGCACCAACGTGTCTATTTTGGAAGAGCTTAACATAACAACTCGCCTATCTACCATCTGCCTGAGAAGAACTCTCGGCTTTTTGGACACCTGGCCCGGCGAGAACCTGACAGCTTAGAAAGTTGATACTCGTTGGCCACGTGGAAGGGAGGAGGAGCAGAGGTAGAATACCATCTCGCTGGACCGACGCTATAGTAGCAGTGACCCGCCTTAATCTCCAGGGTCTATACATTTAGCAGAAGATCGGCTAACATGGAGAGCCCTTCAGAATAGTGCGACTTACGGTGGTCACGACCTCAGTCATGAGGAATCGACGGAAAAGAAGAAAGAAGAATTAGAGCCAGGCATTATCAAGCGTCTCATAATTCACCAACCGCTTCCGCTACACGTAATCCTGATAAGTGGGTATATTCGTATTACATTTTAGCCCTTCCTCCGTAATCGTTACCATTTTTGGAAGCCCGCACCCGTCGTTCACCCGGAACACCAAGCGTTATGAGGAGTAATCTTCCAGGTCTGTTTTTGCTTGTTGCTCCTCTAGCTTCGCAGCAATTAGGGCCCGTTCAGCCTCCGCCTGTTTCTCGATCAGGGCTTGTTTGGCTAGAAGACGATTTTTTGACATGTTATTTTTATAAAGTAGCGGTAACTGCGAGCTATTATTTAGGTTTACAAGTTAAAACGCAGCAAAGTAGGTGAGATACTGCATTTTAGATGGCAATATTAATGAAGTTTGCAAAAATTTGCAGTATCTTGCACAGATACTGCATTTTATGCAGTTCATATAAGAAAAAAATCTAAAATTGAAATGTAGTAACTGCAACGAATTTAAACATTTGTTTTTTTTTCGTAAACTGTGAGCTAAATGTAACTTATTTTTCTGTCCCTTCCTTCTTTGTAACTATACGTTTTGATGGTAGTGAATGCTCTAACTGAAAACATCAAGAAAAAAAAATTAGCTAAAGTAGTTATTCGCTGTTTTCTCAAAACTGTCCGATTGCAGATACTGCGTTTTAGGGATTGCACGGCAGATTTATACTTTACTTTGACTAAATACAAACCTTCGTAACGAATTTTAGGTCGGTACGACGATTGGAAGATATAGATAATTTTTTGTTTTAGTTCCTTAGGGGTATGAATTTACACCTTCATTATTTTTAAAACCGACTCACACTTGGCCATTTTCAGATTTTTTCCTTTACCTTGACCTAAAGACCTACCTCTATGCCAATTTTCAAGTCAATATGACGATTGGAAGGGGTGTAGGTTTGTGAGGAGTGAGTGAGTCAGACAGTGAGTGTATAGTAACAATAGCGATTTTCTGACGTCAATATCTCAAGACCTACACATAGGTACATTAATGAAATTTTGTATTTTAGATAAGTAAGTAGATCTCGACAGATACTAGAAATTTCATATGCGTAGATAAAATAGATTTTGAGTTATAGGTGGGTCGAACTTGGCCCGAAATGGTTCATGTAATATAACCCACGGCCGGTGTGTCGCTTTTTTTGCTCGAACTTGGCGGACATGTTTTTGCCGCATGGTGGCGTTAATACCACCTACAATAGCACCCTTAAAGAGGGCACCCTTAAAGAAGGCGCCCGGTCATAAAACATTGCCAAATACGATTGCGTGATTTTGATTGTGATTTTGTTCTCTAACATATTATTGCCTCGGACCCAAATGATTTGGGATAAAGGCAGGCAAATTATGGAGTAGATGGTGCACAAGCCAGATCTAGGCACTAGTACGTACCTCTAGGTAGGTATCTATGTACAAACCAAGTAAAAGTTGTAGGTACGGACTACGGTCTGATAAACCACGCTTGAATTTCATTAGCTTTGGTACTAAAACTCACTGAGTATGGAAAGTTGGAATTGATTAGCATAGGTTGGTACAATATAGAGATAGTCATTCTGCATGAAAAGGCTTGATATTATAGTATAGAATAGCATCACCTCAATCCGTGGTTGTCATGAAAATGGTAGCTATTCTGTAAATTCAAAAGTTAACACTGCACTCACCATTTAAACTGATTTGGGAAATAAACTGTTTTTAGGTTTGGGTAATATCGTGAAAAACCTATTTTTCTAAAGGTTTTAATTTAATAAACCTTAACTGATTGATAAAACCCTTAGCCTAGAAGCTTCCTAAGCCATAAAGCGCTATAAATTGCACATAAAAGTCGTCTCGGGAAAGTAAACAAGTCCAAATTGTGCAAACTATCTCCACTCACAATCACCGCTTGCCTTCAGACCGCCTAGCGCAGTGTTATTCTGAAATCGTATGAAAGCCTTTCGTACAGTTCTCGTCATGTAAAAGGCCGCTGAGCAATCAAGGATTATAAACACAACCGACGGCTTTTCCTCCGAATCACGGACAGAACCATTTTTCGGACAATCAGGTGGTTCAATGTCCGAACCAGACTGGAAACAAAGTCATAAAGTGATAATAATAAATATCAACTGGGAATATAAGCCGGAACTTTCGCACAGATACATCTTTATGTTTCATTTCCTTTATGCACCTGGTAAAATCGAGAAAAAATACAAAGAACTCAATAGATTCATGTCTGAAAATATAGCAATCTATACTATAGTATTCATCGGGTTGTTGGACGATTCTCTCTTGAAAAGAAGAAGGTTACCTATCGTTATAAAGCCTTTATGTTTTTTTTTGCGTTTTCAAGAATAAGCTTTCCGCCTGAAGCTCGCAAACTGTCTATCATTATTATCTTCAATAGCGAATGTACCTAGCGAGGTGAGCGGCGTACTGCGCTTTCCGGGCCGAAAGTGAAATAATAGAAAGGTCAACGTACACATTGTTTGATTAATACTTAGGTACATACATACATACATATATCACGCCTGTATCCCTTGCGGAGAAGGCAGAGCGTAAACGGCTGTAAAACGGCCATATACCTACACGTCTGACAAAAGAGTCACTCAGAAGGCACCATACTCACAGGTTGTCAGCCTGTCGCCTAAAATTGTAATGCATCAACTCTCAAATCCATTAGTCGCTTCGTACGATACCCAAGGGAAAGATTTGGGGTGATGCTATTCTAAGCCAGCACCACATGGCAGCTTCACTGGAATTTATCTTTTAAACAAATGGAATGACCGGCTTTCTAGGTTCTTCTTCTGAATTCAAAAACTATGTTGATAGCTGGGTAGGTAAAGTAAAAAAATAGGGCAAAATATGCAAGATCAGTAGTAAAATAAAGGGGTTGGTGATATAATAAATCGTTTCAGTCATTTTCACTATAGCATCTGTTTATCAACTTCATTCAATCTTTGAACGATCCAATCACTGATGATGACGTTTTCTTCAAGTCTAGAAAAAAATGTTAATATTTTTACAAGCTAAGAAAGCTTAATCCAGGAAGCCATCATGCTAGAGGTGATTTAGCTACGATGTGTGAACAGGTAGCAATCAGGCTGATGATAGTAAAAACTTACAACACTGTCCCTTTCGAAGTTAAGTCATAATGACTAAAAGCCGATCACGCCAATACGTTAAACTCAGTTTAAAGTAGCGTAGAACCACAGAATAAAAAATTATTGTAATACCTACCGTAGAACCAAACTCACGATGAACAACTTTTCCTAAAGTGCCTTCCCATCGAAATCTGAGACAGATACTTAGTCGACCATTTGTAATTTATATGGGAGTTAATTATTTATTTTCATATTTTTATTCTTGTTCCTTGAGGAACAGTTGGTCAGTTTTATGAGTTGGCTCACCCGTTTTGTATGTACCTATTTTCAGCATTTCTGATTTCATATTTTTTATTTGACGGCGGGCTAACTATACCTAATTTAAATATTGTCTTGGTGGGATCAGCCTTTTAAAGGTAAAGCGTAGTTTATAGGTATTATTAAAAATTTTATGATGTTATTTCCTCTTAAGGTGGTTCGTTACGTCATACAAACGAAAAACTGCACTTCAGTCGGGTTACATGAGCTGTAGAGTTTCTTTTAAAGAAACTTTATTCTGAATGATGAAGGCACACGTAAATTTGTCGCAAAACTACTTATAGTTAAAAGATAATTAGTATTTTCTGCACAATAAAATTAAACGTATTTATTGCAGCAGTAGCTCCATCTATTTTCGTTGTTTAGTTTTCGTATAAAATGGGCGCGCGGTGCTGGCAACACTGCTCTGTCATTGTCACGTCCTCTGCCGTCGCCCGCATCGTTGATGCGAATGTTAATTATAAATGGTGTAATTAGTGTGTTTTCGGTTTTCTCGTGTGGTTTTCCCTGTTCGGTGGGGAAGTGAACCAAGTGATTTTGGTTCCGGCGCTTTGATTGAGAGTCACGCGACCGCCGGCAAAATATAACCTCACTTTTCGTTGGCTCGCGTCGTGGCTGCTGATAGCTACGTATTTTAATTATAAATGATTGAGGTTAACGGGCCGATTTCTCATTCGGAGAGAAATCTTAGTTATTTTGTGTTAAAAACATTATGTGATGTCGAACTGTGAACTATAGCAAATTGGAGGAAAGGAGTTCGAGAACGAGCGGATGTTCCAGTGCTGTGAGTTTAGGTTATTCCCTATTCCTGCGCTCCTAAAATATCCTGAATACCTGATTCCTGTCATACTTAAACTCACAAAGAAACGGCGTCATCGTTCGCTCGGTAAGCAATTCGTTGCTGGGCCCTGTTTAAGTAGATTTTGGAAACAAGAATTTCTCGGCCGGAAACTTTCCGGAACAAAATTCTCTCATTAAATTTATTTTATTTAGCTATAGTAAAGAGCACTACGAATCGTAGTCAAATGTTGTTCCGAGGCTGATCGACCATTTAGTTTTAGATTTTAAGATAACTTTAATTTGCTTCCACTGCGCTAAGATCAGCTTCGGAATCAAACATTTTTTGGTAGCAGAGCGTGGTTGCTTTATTGCAACATAGTTAGCCGTAATTTAGTATTAAGCGTGTTTTTTATATTACCCACATATTTTATTAATTTTGGAAAATATTGTTTCGGTTTTTTTTTTGTGACTGTATTGTTTGCCTAGTGAACGGTACCTTATCGGTAAGGTCTAGGCCAGTCAACTAACATTTATTTTGTGGTATTTGTTTATTGGTTTTTCGTTTTTATTAAGTCGAGTGTGTAAAAGTTGGTACCATGGCCCCTCGATCGCCAGGTATAAGGCTGCTATAAAGACAGAATTAAGGTGGTTTACTACCACAGCGGCAATGATCGGCCGCGAGGACCGGAGGACGCGCTCTTGAAAAGTGCACTACAGGCAGATGAACGGGTTCGGGTTGTGTCGGAACACCTCACAGAGTGCCTCATGCTCCTTGAGGAAGCTCCTAACCCTGAAGATAAGGAGCTGGTTGAGGGCGATGTAAGCCAGTGCTTGGAGCTGGCACAGGACATTGCGCAGGCAGCTGCGGACATATCTAGGCGACGTGACGGAAAGGAAAAGCCATTCCGTGGTAAAGTGGGACAAGGATTACAGGTGCCTCTTCCGCCTGTTACGGTTCCAGTCTTTGCAGGCGATTACGCCGACTGGCCGGCGTTTGAGGACCTGTATAGCAGTGTGGTCCACACACGGACGGACATAACGCCGGCGTACAAGATGGCTCAGCTGATGTCCAGGCTACATGGAGAGCCTCATGAATTGCTGACGCATTTGGCTGTCTCGGATAGCAATTATGAGGTGGCGTGGAAGATCCTTACCGACCGGTATCGAAACAAGCGCCTGATTGTAGACAGGCTGTTAGACCAGTGGCTGTCAATACCAACCATAACGCGAGGTACGGACCTCCGCGAGAAAATCTTCCACCCAGTCAGTGTCGCGGTCAGCGCACTAGAGCGACAGGGTTTGCCAGTGGCGGGCTACGGTTATATCTTGGTCCACACAGTGCTTCGCCGCCTGCCGAGCGAAATGGTCGCTCGATTCGAGCAGCTACATGGGGGCAAGTCCTCGGACCACCTCCCGACCTACGAGGATCTGAAGTCGTTCCTCGAGGCCGAAAGCAGGCGAGTGGACGTCCAGGCTGGTGAAGCCCTCGCAAGGAGACCTCTGCCCTCGCCACCCGGAACGGCCGGGTGCACCGGCGCGAGGAGGCAACAGTGGGCAACCCAGGCGGTACAACACCGCATTGGAATCAGGGTGTGCCTACTGCAGGGAGACAGGCCACGGGGTGACAGCGTGTCAGGAGTTTGCTGCGCAGCGGGTTCAGAGGAGACGGGGTGTGGCACAGCAGAGGCGTTGGTGTTTTCGGTGCCTGGGGCCGCATCAGGTGCGAGAGTGCCCTTCAAGCACCAACTGTAGGTACTGCCAGGGTGCACACCATCCGCTGCTCTGCATGAATCGCTCCGGAGGCGCCGGGGGCAGCGCTGGATCGGATCAGCGAAGGAGCCTGCCCACCAAGGGAGGGAGCAACGCTCCCCACCCCCTCCAAGGAGGAGCCCACCTCCGCATCGGTCACAGGGACAGGCAGGGGGACGTCAACAGACGGAGCCCACTTACCCAAGGACGTGGGGACGATCCCCACCACGGCAGCAGGTGCCGGATTGGGGAAGAGCGGCACAGGAACGTGGCCAAGGACACCCATCCCAGGTACGGGATTCAACGGGCGGGTGTCAGGGGAGCACTAGGCAGCCACCAGGGTACATGCAGTATTCTGCGGGCTTGAGCCACCTGGTTGGGTCTCAAGACCCACGCATGCCCCCGCCTATGCCTGAGTACCCGCGGCTACAGGCGCAACCTCGGTACGGACGTTTGCCGTCGGGGTACTATAGAACTCCAGCCATGGCCTTTATGGGCAGACCTCCCTACCAGCAGGAGTGGGACCCATACACAGGTTTGGGTAGTGAGGATACCCGCGGGACGCGGCCTCACCGCGTTTAGATTCCCGCTAGGTAATCGCCGCCTACTCATCAGCTTCGGCTCCCGTCCAATCACGGTACTTTTGCCAACGGCTAAGATTTGGGTATGGGGATACGGTGGCCGGACCATTCAAGTAAGAGCCCTACTGGATACAGGGCTCAGGGATGTATTGTATCGAGTAAGCTGGTGAGTAGGCTAGGCCTAAATGTACGGCCAAGTGAGGATGAAGCTGTAGGCATCGGGGGCCTAAATGTGCCTGACATTCGGGGTCAGACGAACTTTGAGTTCGCATTAGGTAGCACATGTACAGGGTCAGCTATCAAGTCTCAGCCGTGGTGCTGGATGAAGTGGTTGGGAAACTCCTCAGGTTAGGTTACCACCAACGGTACGAGGGTTAACCACAGGGTTGGAGTTAGCTGATCCTGATTTTGATACTCCTGGTACGGTGGACGTACTTCTCGGTCAGACGTCCTCGGAGATTATGGTGCGGTAGGAAGAAGGTACTCCAGGAAACTGGTTTGGTGGCCGTAGATACCACAGGGGTATGTTGTTTTCGGCCCAGTTTGAGACCTCAGGACCTACCAGAAGGGATCCGGTCCTCTATGGTAGTGTGCTGTCAGAGGTGCTGCAGAGGTTTTGGGAGTTCTGAAGAGCGCCCACGGCGGACAGACGGAAGCCAGAGGATGACGAGTGCGAGTTGTTCTATCAATACAACACTGCGAGATGCCCGTCAGGCAGATTCGTGACCAGGCTACCTTTTCTCCCAAACCGCCCTGCTTTAGGTAGTTCGCGACAGCTCGCGGAACGGAGACTACTCGGAATGGAGCGGAAGATGAGGCGAGACCCAGCACTTCGGCAGAAGTATATAGAATTCATGCGGGAATATATTCAATTGGGCCACATGTCGGTGTCCAGCCTGGATTGGAGGTGTGTCGAGCATTATTACATTCCACACCTGGCTGTCTTGAAGTCACCTGAGGCGAAAATACGGGTGGTGTTTGACGGTTCTGCTCCTACCTCGAATGGTGTGTCTGTGAACCAATGTTTGCACGCGGGTCCTAAATTGAACCGGGACATTGTGGACATTCTCACAGACTTAGGCCAGACCAGGTAGCGTTCGTCGCAGACGTCAAATGATGTTTCGCCAAACCATGATACATCCGGATGACCGTCGGTATCAGCTGATTTTGTGGCGTGAGAGCCCAGATGAGCCGATGGTCACATACGAACTTAACACGGTGACGTATGGACTTAAGCCAAGTCCGTATTTGGCAGTACGTACGCCGCTGCGAGTTGGCCGCACAGGAAAGGGTAAGATATCCTCGAGCCGCAGCAGTACTGGATCGCGACGTCTACGTGGACGATATCTGCACGGGTGCTGATAGCGTGGAGCAGGCGCTAATTCTACGAGACGAGCTGATCGCGATCATGGGTTCAGGAGGTTACGAGTTGCGGAAATGGTTGTCCAGTTGCCCAGAGCTCCTGGCTGGTTTGCCAGGCGAGTTCCATCAGGACCCGCACCTCTTTGAGAACCCGGACAATCCAAATACGTTGGGCATCCTCGGGTGCAATATAGGCCAACGCATGACGTATTCACGTACAAGATCGAGCCCGACCTTTGGAGAAAACTTGACTAAGCGGTCGGTACTGTCGACAATCGCTAGAACGTTCGATCCTAACGGATGGATCGCCCCGGTTACGTTCATGGCGAAGTGCTTTTACAAAGGTTGTGGCTAGCCAACTTAGGATGGGACGACCAACTCTCCGGAGAGTTGTTGAAGGATTGGCTCAAGTTTGTGACCACCTTACCAGGATTGTGCACATCGCGATACCCCGCAAGTTAGTCCCATCGGTGGGATGTAAGGCTACCCTACATGGGTTTTGTGACGCCTCGGAGCGAGGGTACGCGGCAGCTGTATACCTTCGGACAGCAAGTTCAACGGGAACTGTGCACGTGCGTCTGGTTATGGCCAAAAGTAAGGTGGCACCAGTCAGAACTAGATGGACCATCCCCAAATTGGAATTGGCAGGGGCAGCTCTTCTAGCGCGCTTGCTAAATCATGTAACCTGCAATCTGCGTGGTACCATCAACTTGGATGAAACGGTGTACGCGTGGACTGACAGTCGGATAGTTCTGTGCTGGTTGCAGACGTCGGTACATACACTTGAGGTTTTCGTGGCAAATCGGGTGTCACAGATTACGGGGTCGGAAACTCCGTTAGTGTGGAGGCACGTACCGGGAGAATGGAACCCAGCGGACTGCGCTTCGCGCGGGTGCAGGGCACCTGATTTGGTGAGTCACCCACTGTGGTGGGGACCTCAATGGCTGACTGAGTCGCCGCAGGAATGGCCATTCAACGAGTGCAGGGCGCCGCTTGGGCCACCTGATCGAGGTTTGCGAGTGAACGTGGGGCAACTCGTACCGAAGCCTAACCCAGCGATGGGTCGGTCCGGGGCGGGTGAATGTTTAGTTTTCGTATAAAATGGGCGCGCGGTGCTGGCAACACTGCTCTGTCATTGTCACGTCCTCTGCCGTCGCCCGCATCGTTGATGCGAATGTTAATTATAAATGGTGTAATTAGTGTGTTTTCGGTTTTCGTGTGGTTTTCCTGTTCGGTGGGGAAGTGTGAACCGTGATTTTGGTTCCGGCGCTTTGATTGAGTCACGCGACCGCCGGCAAAATATAACCTCACTTTCGCTGGCTCGCGTCGTGGCTGCCGATAGCTACGTATTTTAATTATAAATGATTGAGGTTAACGGGGCTGATTTTCATTCGGAGAGAAATCTTTAGTTATTTTGTGTTAAAAACATTATGTGATGTCGAACTGTGAACTATAGTGCAAATTGGAGGAAAGGAGTTCGAGAACGAGCGGATGTTCCAGTGCTGTGAGTTTAGGTTATTCTCATTCCTGCGCTCCTAAAATATCCTGAATACCTGATTCCTGTCATACTTAAACTCACAAAGAAACGGCGTCATCGTTCGCTCGGTAAGCAATTCGTTGCTGGGCCCTGTTTAAGTAGATTTTGGAAACAAGAATTTCTCGGCCGGAAACTTTCCGGAACAAAATTCTCTCATTAAATTTATTTTATTTAGCTATAGTAAAGAGCACTACGAATCGTAGTCAAATGTTGTTCCGAGGCTGATCGACCATTTAGTTTTAGATTTTAAGATAACTTTAATTTGCTTCCACTGCGCTAAGATCAGCTTCGAATCAAACATTCGTAAAGTGGCGATTCGCTTTTACGGGAAATCTGATGATTTAAAATTTTTTAGTGTTTTGCGACAATCTTATATACCCACGGACTCCCATCAAGTTTTTTAAACCGACTCTTGTCTCCTTTACATACATAACTCCATTGAATTTTTGTATGGAAAACGGAACGCCTTAATAATAAATAATTATATTTTCCTGAATAGTTTTATTATAACGGATTTCATATTTAATCCAAATTCTAGTTCCTATCTTATACAATATCGTAATTCATTGACGCGTTAAAAATGCAAAATAAAATAACTATGTTACGGATCGGAAGAAATAGCGGAATTTTAGATTGTATGAGATATGACAACATGCAAGAGAGATCTTTGGTGTCATTTCAAATTAAATGAAATTCCTAAATATAATTTTGAAAATATTAACTTGGAATTTGAGTTTTATAATATATCTTTGACGCACAAAAATAGTAAGCTATCAAATAGGTAGGTACGATGACTGAACCAAAATCAAACCCCATCAAGTACCTGCATCCATATCCATAGTATTACATTCAAAGATCTAGCCATGACCTAGCTAAAACTCACATCACAATAGCCAAACAAAAATCTAGCTGTGTTGTGTTTCTGTCAAGGTTCTGGCCTTGGGTCTTGCGATTGCATTGTATGGCAGGATGTCACATTATTTGACCATACCTTCGAAATGGGGGCTAGAGTTCGCTGTTGATGTATTTGCAGATTTAAAGTAGGTCAAAGTCGAAACAAATATAGGCATTTATACTATCTACTCGTGATGTGACTAATCATAATCACATTGGTACCTAAGTACCAATACAGAAAACTCAGAAAGAGCAAACGAAACACTTCAACGTGATTGATGCATAGTTTTAGCAAACTTGCAAAACTTGCTGACAACCGTTAGGTACCTAGATGATTATCTCTTAGTAGCTTTTACGACACCTACGGGTAGAATTGGGGTGGTGCTATTCTAAGCCGGCACCACACGGCATAATATACAGGGTGTTTGGAAGCTGGGTGCAAAGCCTTCAACGGGTCAAGGTAGTTCAGTTGTTCAGTTTCATGAGTACCTTGATCCGTTGAAGGCTTTGCTTGCACCCAGCTTCCAAAAATCCTATATAATACATAGATTAAACACCACATTAATTTAATAAAATAACAGCACTAACCATATATTCCTTGAACTCCATACGAGCCTACGCCTTGGTATTCAGAAGATGAAGGTTCCCGTACCGTCCTACCTGGCGTTTTATATAAAAAACCTGTTACCTTAAAATAACTTCTTTTTGAAGATCCATGGGGTCCTTGCTGCAATGTTGTTGTACAGTCGGAAGCAAAAATGTTTCCCTACTGACCAATCAGCTATGTAAGTTGTATATAAAGCTACCTATATCTAAATAAGTTCCTGCGAAGTAGTCAGTAAGTATTTGTTTAATTACTGCCTAGGTCCTGAGTGACAGACACACGGATAAAATACTTTATATTTCTTATTTTGATACTGATTCTGTTTCAACGTTTCAACTTTCGTTTTAAATCTTCACAAGATAAGGAATTGGAGAAAAGCAATGCAAAAGTAGGCGGAAATTCCATATCCTCTTCGTCAACGTACAAATTTAAATCCAAACCACAACTTACTTATCAGTAGGCGTAATCGAAAACTATGGTGATGTTTTATCGATACTAAGTAAACTAATCAACAAACTTATCTCAACGATTGTACTTTTTAGTTCCACGAGTCGCCACCTCGCGACTCTTTCGATTCGAGCGCTAGTGTCGCTCCGGCCTTCGACCCAATCGGACGTTCCGTTCGCCCGTATCTTCAAAACTCCGTACGTCAAGTATCGTGTTATTGAAGTTTTTTCCCACAATCCGTAACGGTGACAGTGAAAAAAGTGATCAGTGTATCGAAATATTGTGTGTTTTGAACACAGTGTGGATTTCGTAAAGTTTTCTCGTGGTTTTGAGCGAAAAATCGCGAGCAAAACTTGTATTAACGGAACTTTCGTATCGGATTTGCCGTGAATAGTGTTTGGTGAGTTGCATTTCTATGGTGTTTGCTGGTTCAAGGTAAAATGTAACGGTATTTTAGACACAGAATCAAATTTAAAAAAAGAATCGGATAAATGTTTGGCAGAGGTTCACGGACGTATCCAGCCAATTCTTAAAATGATCCAAAACCATTTAAGAAAAATAAATAACAATATCACTGACCAGCCAGCACAATCATTAATTTTAATTTCCTAGGAAGCCAGTCGGCCTTGGTCATCTGTAAAACAATTCTAAAGATGTTTTATCATTAAAATTCAACGGTTGACATTATGCAAGTTATAAATCAAGTCATATTTGAATGGGATCACCTGACAGTCTTGACATGTAAAATATCCAAGATGTAGAATGTGTAGGTTTCATTGTTTCCCACAAGTTGTTTACCTATAGGTAGAATTACGTATTTGCTATTGCCAAGTGCAACGTAGGTAGTCATTCTAAGCCATAAAATCAAGAGGTTTGCAGAAGGCTTATTTCCTCATCCCAGTTTTGAAACTAGCAATTAAAAATTTTGGAAGTCTAAATTAGGCCTTAGCTCCACTGGTGAGACGTAAGATATGAGAAGGAGACGTGAGTCGTGAGACATCGCAACGCTTGAAACAGTTTCCATGTAAATGTATTAAACAGAAGAGACGAGCGTTGCATCGATGACGGCTGACGATCACATGTCTGACAGATGTCATCTTTTGTCTCACGCCGCACGCCTACTTTTTGGAGTTCGTACCTTCATCATTTATCATATCAGTACCCGGAAAACTCGTGTAGGATCATTTCCTTCAGGACCATTTCCCAGCACTTGTAGACCCCTCATATGTACTTAGTATTTGAGTACTATGTAAGCCATTATAGGCAGCATAGGCGGTGTGGCGTCAGTAATTTACGTCCAAAACCTACTTGTCATTCTGCTGAAGAAGCCGCTTCCACCTGCGCTCCATAAAATGAAGCCATGTCCTTACAAACATTGCTTATCGCATCTAGCAGATCATGCTTAGCAAGTATTTCCATATAGATAGACTTAAGTAATGAACAGGATCTGGAATAGACCCTGTTTGAACGCTATGCACCGTCCAATGACCTTGTATAGCTTGTGGTGAACTTATTTACCACAAAATGGCATACAGGTTCATATTCCAACTGCGTCAAATTCCAAAACGGAATTTCAGATAGTTTGAATTTGACATCAAAGAATTTTACGTCCAAGTTTTCAAAGGAATATTCTTACACTCGTATCCAAAATCTTGTGGCTGACTTTAATGTAGGGATATAATTCGATACCTAGATAAGCTAAACGTAATTTAAAGATATTTTAAACAGATGTGAATACTAATAAGGTACAAATTAAAGAACAAGAACCTCCTAAAATGTACGTCTTACCTTTCCCAAAAGCAATTTGACCAAAAGACATCCAAAAACACCTCCGATATTTCTTAAATTACCTTTTAATCCAATCGATTTCCAATGAGGTCATACAAATGAAGTTTAACTTGCTGGTGGGCCTTTTACGGAAACCTTATATGGTCCAGATGTCGTGACATGAATTTCATGACATTTTTGGAGTCAAGTCATTACGCAATCGTTCCACAGAGTTTTACCTGTCGAAGAGATCCGTCATAATTTTTCTTCTTCTCGTCGGGACACTGAATTGAAAAAACGACCTGATGAACCCTGGTGTCAGAATTTTTAAACAGCCTTCTATAAATATGGTCACTCACGTGGTTGTGTATTACCTACACAATGTGTAAGTCGTCGTCACAATACATTAACGTGCTCACTTGCTCACCAAAGCATATCTCACAGACAATCAGGTGACTGGATGGCAAAAACGGAAGATCGTGCCTTATGGCGATCCGTGGGAGAGTCCAGAAGTGAACTGCAATAGGCTGAAATAGAATCAGGTGGTTCAGCCTGCAACATAGATAAGAAAAGTCAGTTATGTCATGGGCGGGCATGATAACGTCACTAAAAATGATTTATGAGCATTCATTTTGCGAGTTCTCTTCTGAAACTAGAACTAGGAACCTCCGAATTCTGCAACCAGCGCTAAGACCGCTAGACCACGAAGCAATTAAACCATCATCATCAAAGGAAGCTCTAACTATGACGTTAGGCAATTTACTTGACTGAAGGTTGGCTGGATTAGAAAACTTGTCATAATTGACCTTTGCCTTATTAGTTTGCTCATCACTCAAGTCAAACCGGTATTGGTTGAATTATTATGCGTTGTAAGAACTAAGGTGCTATTAAAACTATAAGTCGGTCCACGATTGAGGTTCATTATTATTATGGGAGAACTCTATGTCAAAAACTTGGGCGAAGAAAGTAAAAGCTTTTGAAAATCTTAATACTTGAAAGTCAGTGAGCTAGTTTCTTTCCAGTTTATTGACAAATCATTATTCTGCAATCATTAACCAGCAGATGACGAGGCATAGATCTGTACAGTTGAACAATTTTCCTGCAGAATCACTTATCGTCACGATGGCTTTGACGCTAGTACTCGGAAACGCTCCAAAAACTGGCCAACCGAGTTTTATTTTTACTTATTCTCGTCCAACAGGTTAAAAAACTAAATTACTAGAATCAGATAAGCCGTAGTTGTCTCTTGTTGGGTCTCTGTCGAGTAAAAGGCGAGGTCAAACGCTAAGCGCACAATAACAGAGATCAAATCATGCACTACTATCACCGGCGCTGGGAAAGGTCCCACGCTTTGAGCCAGAGTAATACGAACCGTGACTTTTGACCCAGCGTGACTGGCGGGTCCAATAACCCCTGTCAATGCCTGTCAGAGAAGCCAGTGTCAAACAAAGGGAAATTGCAGATGAATACTCGAAGAAACTAAAGCATCAAAATCAAAATACCGAATCAGAGGGAAATCAGGGTAGATCTTTATTTGAGAGCTTCTTGATTGAAGAAGGTTTAGTTAGGGACTTTTGAGGTTTGAATGACGGTTTTCCGGCAGACTTTCATAATCTTAATAAAGATTCTAATATAACCGAAGCGTAAAAAGAAAGAGAAAACCAAGAACAAGTCATGCACACAGTTCCCGATAAACCGGTGTTAGAGAACTTAGCACTGGTCCCTGCGCCTGCGCAAACGTGTGAACGAGCCGAGGCTGAGGTCATTGACCGCTCTCTTATCTATCAGGTCACGAAGGTAAAAGGTGGAGCATTTTTTGCGCCAGTAGAAATTTTGAAAGTAACATGAGGCGATATTGGAGATTGGATTGTAACGAGACCGTAATAAGTGTAAATTGGTGAATTTGGAGAAAATTGTGCGAATATTGAAAGGGGGAAAGATTGTTAGGTATGCAAAGTGGACGCTACCATTAAAAAGTGAGCAAGCAAATGTGACTTTATTAATTCAAAGTCACGAACACATTTTTTACAACAATTGTGTACAAACAAGGCAGTAATTTATGCATTTGCGGAAGATTTGTTTGACAACGAGCTACCACAGCAAATAGCATCGGGTATCATCGGTAATCATAATACAGTATTTCTGTCGCAATAAGGCCGCCAATGGTACTAATCTGCTCTTTTATTTTGTTTCTTTGCCTGTATTTTGTGGTACAAAAAGTATAATATTTTGATTTTTAATACAAAATAGAAGTTAGTATATCCATATTCATATCAATGAACAAAGCAGGAAGTGGTCAAGCAAATTTTAATCCAGTGATAAAAATATCGACTCCGAATCGAACAGTCGAACGAACTATTTAGGTACTTATATTCATTCATACAAAATACTTTTATGTAAAGTAGGAAGAACAAGTCACGAAACTCGTCCTTGGTGAAATCGCAAATAGATTAAGTTATCTTATCATATGAACACGAGTGACTGATAGATATTTGTTGATAATAATAGAAACAAATAACACCAATGATTTTTAAACATACACGTGCAAATTATAAAAGAAATTGGAAGATACCGATGACTGACAAAGCTGAGATATAGAGATTATCAATTTCTTAGCTAATTTAAATATCAAACTAGACTCAGAGTCAAATGTAAACGGAGACGCAATATTTCAAACTAAAGTAGGTACCTAGATATTACTATAATATTTCAACTTGCCGGATATTCAAAGATAAACCAAATAAATTGATTAGATTCGTAATAAGCTTAGAAATGTATTCCGAACGTCGTGACGAATTATGAAAAATTACAAATTTGTCGAAAAAGTATTTGAAGACTATAATTGTGAACCAGTTATTATAGAAAGTATAATGATTGAAAACGATAACCCGACTGCGGTAATTTCAAAATTAATTTTACGTATAAAATTCGTAGAGTTTATTAAATTTTGATTTACTCGTACCTAGCTAGTATCACTAGCGAGCCTAACATCCTAAATCAAATCTAGCGACATGCCATAACTATGTCAACATCCGTGAGGCCGTTTGGGCTGTAGCTCGTGACTATGAAATTATTTGACCGAGAGCCTACCCATGTACAAATACATACTCTCGAAAAACATAACCGTCCTTCTGAGGCAGTCGGGTAAAAATTACCCACTGGTTGCATAAGGATTACGTCTGGGATCATGTTTGGAGCGTGTCACCTTTCCAAGACTACTTTCAAAAGGCCCATTGGGACAGTTCATTTGTTTCCATTATGTAAACAGATTGATGACTGGGAAGTAGGCTGGTCGACTTGGATTGATGAATGAAAGTCGGTTTTAATTGATTCAGACCGTGACGAGGTTACTAATGATGATTTTGCTGCTGGTGCAGGCAAATATTCACTTAAATCTGAACAAATTACGTACTGTGCCTATAATTACAGATATGCGCCTATTCAAAACAAACTTTTTCCCCGTTCCACAAAAGTAATAGGATATTCCGTCTAAGGCGGGAATCACACGTAACCTGTGATAGTTAGCGCTGCGTAACGCATGCGTAAGGAAAATGTGAAACTCCTATACAACGTGTTACAAAACAACCAATAAATCTCCCATACAAAGTGAGTTCATTTTGTATGGGAAGTCCAAATTTTATTTTCATAGTTCGACCCATGTTCCATGGGGAAAGTTGTTCAGTTTCATGAGTACCTTGACCTCCTTTCAGCTTTATTGGTTGTTTTGTAACACCCAGTATAATAGATGGAAATTCGTATTGCAGATTTGCAGATCCCTGCAAAAGACGTGTTTGTATCCAGCTCCTTCGAAACCATTTGAATTTGTTATCTGTTATTTGGACGACAGCAATCCATGTCAAAATTATGCAAGTACCTAATAAAAATCGATGATATCGTCAAATTACACTAGATCTGTTTCAACATTTAACCTAATGAGGCCGAATCACTTGCCTTGGTCGGTTGCGTACCACGTTGCCGATAAAGGCAGCACCAATGTCTTGAGGAACCTGTTCTAAGCTGCATTGCGGATTTGGCCTTCTGCTTCTGCTGAATTCCCGGGCCATGTCGCTAACGGTATCACGGTGCCAGCAACGTAAAGGCACGTTAATTAGTTCCATTTTGGAATCTTGAAATTTAGTCCGTTATTAGCCTTTCATATTTTAGCGCCGCAGTGATGGTAATTTTGTGACTTTCATGCCAAGGAAATTGTGTTTTATGGCCGAAATTCCGATGCTGATGTGGGTACAATACCTTTCCAAAAATCTGTTTTTGAACTCCAAGCTGACTATTTTTTCGTACCTATTCAAAAGTATGTACTTGAAAATTTCGATGCGCAAACTGTTCGTAGGTTCTCCTTAGGCGTATATCTGGATGATCTACCGCTAACAGCAAAGTAGTGCAAGCCAGTAACCGGCCGTTTACACAGCCGGCCAGTTACCGGAACAGAAGTTCTTTTACCTATCTGTTGTGGTGCAGTACCTTATCAACCTTTGGAACGTTGAAGCAAGACATCTTTTCTACCAAACCAGAGTTACTAAGCTACCTACTTAACCAAAAATGAACAATACAAAATATAAAACTAACACATTATAGCGGGTTTTAACTTACGGTAGGGATATATCGAGCACCCTATATTTCGGCGATGTTGCAATCGCCATGATCACGGGTAAACTGAATACAAAATATCCCAGAAAACTGGATCTGTATTCGTCTACCTTGTTGATAGTAGATCTTGGTGGTCCTACCGCTTACAGCAAAGTAGTGCAAACGGTTCCTAAGTCGCCAGTTATTTCGACCAAAATGTTTGTTTTAGCGTTAAGGTTTAGATTAGCTTGTACTTTAGATTGGGATTTTAAAAATTAAAAGAACCGTATGACTTGTTCGGTGGTTTATTTGCGACTGATTTGAGATCGATGCCGACTGCCGACATAACTACATACAGATAGAACATACCGGCCCCCAAAGGGCATATTGACCTTTCAAACTTGCAACAATAGTAATAATGAAGATATTAATACAAAAAATATTGTAACAAAAGTCATCAAAAAGCTTACATGCAAAAAAATAGAATTTATGAATAATATTATAGTAACATGCATTGAAGTTTTACTTAATCACAAAGTTACATAACAAGTAGTATGAAATTAATCATTTAAAACAGGTAAGGGACATAATTTATTCATTGTCCTTTGAGTAACTGTATCTCCAATTTTAACACCATATATCCTTGTCACCCCATCTGCACCAGGTACTTTACTCATTATACGACCCATGGCCCATTTTGCAGGTGGAAGGTTTTCATTCTTTATGAGTACTATTTGTCCAATTTCAAATTCCTTTTCTTTCTTTAGCCATTTAGGTCTTTGTTGCAGTTGGATCAAATATTCATGTTGCCATTGATGCCAAAAGTCAGACAACAGTTTTTGAACATATTGCCAGCGAGACAGGTGATTAACTGAAAGGTGCTTCAAGTCAGGTTGTGGAACAGTAACTGGAGCGTCTCCCATAATGAAATGTCCAGGGGTTAATGGAATGGTATTTTCTGTGTCAGATTCATCTATGGGCCACAAAGGTCTAGAGTTTAGACATGCTTCGATTTGACACATCAAGGTACTAAGTTCTTCGTATGTCAGGTTGCGGGTAAGTATTCTCTTTAAATGATGTTTCATGGACTTTACGCCCGCTTCCCAAAGGCCTCCAACGTGTGGGCTGTACGCAGGAATAAAGTGCCATTGCGTACCTTCTAAAGCCAATGTCTCTGCAATGTGACCTTCAAAATCTAGTTTTGCTTGTTCTAAAGCGGTAGCTAGTTCTTTATTAGCTCCAACAAAGTTTCTGCCTTGGTCACTGTATAGATGAGCGCATATTCCACGTCTGGATACGAATCTTCTAAAGGCTCCAAGAAAACTTTCTGAGGTTAGATCTCCAACAATTTCAATGTGGATCGCTTTTGTAACCATGCATACAAAGATGCAGATATAAGCCTTGGTTGTTCTCACTCCTCTCCCTTTTGAGGCGAGTACTTGGTAGGGACCAGCCAGATCAACACCACTATTTATAAACGCTTTAGCAGGAGTAACCCTTACTTTGGGGAGATCGCCCATGAGTTGGTTTCTAGCGGCTGCGGTGTGTCTCGCACATATTAAGCATTGGTATTTTCTTCTTCACCAAGTTCTTCGCCTTCAGTATCCAGTAATTTGTTTTCAGGTTTTAAAGATTTTCCTTTTCTTATAGCTTCAATTTCTTCCATAAAATCTGTTCTTTGCACTATCTTAATACATGTCTTAAGCGATTCGGTTAATTCATATGTAGTCATAGGTTTTTCTTTGTCTTCAAATTCTTTACCTTTTAGAAATCTTTTACAGTATGTTATCGATTTTAGGAGTTCAGTCAGAGTGTCAAAATCTTTAAATTTCTTTGCTAGGTTGTTTTCCTTTAGGTTGTTGTCTATCTTTACGTTACATTGTATGTCTGGTAATTTTTCAGGTTTCGATAAGTAAACTTCTTCATGTTTTAGCCATTCTGGCCCGTTCCACCACAATCCGTTATCCTTTAGTTCTTCCGGCGACTTTCCTCTGGACGCAACATCTGCAGGATTATCTTGACTTTGAACATGGTACCAGTTGTGTCCAATGTTATCTAAGATTTCTACTACTCTGTTTCTAACAAAGGTGTTCCATCTTGCAGGATCTCCAGCAAGCCATGCCAGAACTATAGTGGAATCAGTCCAAGCAAATGCTTTATCATCAGGAACTCTCATGGCTTCTTTTACTTGTTTTAATAGTCTGGAGAGCAAAACAGCACCACATAATTCTAGTCGAGGAAGTGACACAGGTTTGACAGGTGCTACTCGTGTTTTTGCTGCGACAATGCTAGTTTCAACTTCTTTGTTGCTCTTTTGAACGCGCACGTAGACTACTGCAGCAAAAGCTTTGACAGAGGCGTCACAAAAGCCATGGAGTGTAATCTGGTCATCTTCAGTAGTTTGTAACTATCTGTTTACTGTGATGTCATTGATATCTTGAAAGCTTTTACGCATCTCTTGCCATTCTTCTTTTACAGAGTCGTGTAATTCTTCATCCCAGGTTAGTCCAAGTAACCATAGTTTCTGAATGAGTAACTTTCCAGGTAATATAGAAGGGGCTACCCAGCCAAGGGGATCAAAGAGTTTCTGCATCTCAGCGAGAATCGTTCGTTTGGTAACTTCTTCATTGGATGGCGGCGGTATATTCAGATTGTATTCAAAAACATCTTTTCCCATATTCCATTGCACGCCTAGTGCTCTGATAGTGCCATCTATGTGGATGTCCATTTTCACGTGACTACTTCTTTGTGAAGGATCAAATTTTGCCAGGAAATTAGCGTCGTTTGAGCACCATTTTTGTAAGATGAATCCTCCCTTTCGTAATATGGTGTCAACTTCTTTTGCCGTTTTAATAGCATCTTGCAGATTATCCTTTCCGGACATCAAATCATCCATATAAAAATCTTCCTTTATAGTTTTAGCTGCATCTGGATAGTTTTGACCTTCATCGATTGCAATTTGGTGCAAGGTTTTAACTGCTAGATAAGGAGCGCTAGCAGTTCCAAATGTGACTCGTAATAGGCGGTAATCTTTGATTGGTTCATTAGTGTTGCTTCGCCAAACTATTCTTTGTAAGTCACGGTCTTCTTTTGTTACAAGGATTTGCCGGTACATTTTTGTACGTCAGCAACATAGCATACCTTTTCATCCGCCATCTCATGATGAGGTTTCTCATATCTTCTTGTAGTTGTGGGCCGACTAGTAGTTCATCATTCAGAGAAATATTGTTTTTTCCCTTTTGTGAAGCATTATAGACTGGTCTTACTTGTGTTGTTTCTTTTTCAGCCCTGATTACAGCGTGATGTGGTAAGTAAACAGCTGGTTTGTTGATTTCTTCTTTAGGTACTTCTTCCATATGATTCATTGTAATGTATTCTTCCATCACTTTTGTATATTCTTTCTTCAAATTAGCATCTTTTTCGAAGCGTCTTTCCATTTGATATAACCTCTTGATTGCTATGTTTCTTGTATCACCTTCTTTGCATAAAAGCTTGTTTGTTTTTGTTGGTAATTTGACTATGTACCGTCCTTCTTCTGTTCTTGTATATGTTTCTTGATAGATCTCTTCGCATCTTCTTTCTTCAGCAGTTAGGGTTCCCTTTTCGTTTGTGTCTAGTTCCCACATATTCTTTAGCATATTGTCAAGGTTGAGATCTAAGTTTGCATGCATAACCATGATATCATTTCTGCGTGGTAATTCTTCTTCTGATTCACCAAATAGAATCCAACCCAGGCGGGTATTTTGCGCACATGGTGTGCCTGGGGGACCCTCGATTATTTCAGCCTTGAAAATCCGAGCATACACCTTTACACTCAGAAGCAGATCGACTCGTCCTGGTTGATAGAAGCTTGGGTCGGCCAGTTCGAGTCCTCGTATGTGTGGCCAGTTTTTAGCAGAAATGCGTTGATGTGACGGTAGCTGTGCTGTGAGTCGCGTTGATATGTAAGCCTTCACGTTCATTTGGAATTGTTCATCAGTTCTTGATAGTAGTTGTATTTCTGCAACGTGCTTGATGTTTACTTTTGTTGAACCGAAGCCAGTGACAGTGCCGTTGACAGGTATTCTTTTGATTTTTAGTGCTTGAGCGCTCTCTCACTTATGAATGTTTCTTGTGAGCCTGGGTCGATTAAAGCTCGGAGCACAGTAGTATGACCTGATGCATCTCGTACTGGTACAAGTGCGGTAGCCAGGAGACCGGAAGTAGATCGACCAACAAAGTTTACTGATAGTTCAACATCTTCTTGTGGTGCAAAATTGTTGTCTTCTTGTTCAATGTTAGTGTGATGGGCTTGAATATTGTCTGGTTGGTTTGATGACGTCATTGCTTGAGTTTGATGGACCATAGTGTGATGACGTTTGTGACATATGCGACAGGACATGTTTAGACGACATTTCTTTGCAGAATGTCCTGGGGCCAGACAATTGAAACATAAGTTGTTCTTCTTGACATATTCAATACGGTTCGGCATATCCATACTTTAAATCCTTTGCAGTGGCATAATGTGTGCTTATCTTTACATAAAGTACCGTTTTTCTTTCATTTGTATTATTTGTTGTAACGTGGACTGTAAAATCTTTATTTCTTGTGGATCTTTCTCTCGAGGGGGTGAAATCAGCTCCAATGTTCTGAATTTTGTTTGTAAAAATTTCATAAGATCGTCCCACTTAGGTAGTTCATCAGAATCTTCCCTGTAGGCGAATTCTTCCCAGTCACGATGAGACTCTGGGTCCAACTTCTGCACGACCAGAAATATTATTATAGGATCCCAAGTAGGGCATGCACCCGGGATTCCCGGTTCTTAAAATTCCCGGGATATCCCGGTTCTTCGAGGGCATTAAAAGAACCGGTTCTAAAGATAAGCGTCCCGGTTTTCCCGGTTCTTGAAATAAATTTTATGTTGCGTTATTTCCTTTATTAAACCTTCGTATTCTCTACTCTACCCTACACGTAGTACTATTATATATTCTGTGCTCCTACCTACAAAACAAATACAACGTTGCCAACTCGTGCGTCTGGGTCGGGATGCACGCAGTTCGCTTTGGGATTCGTTTTCTTGCTACTAGTTCGTGCGCATTAGTACTCTCCGTCGTTTCTGAACTGACACCGGTTTTGCCTCGGCAAGCCGGCGTTGAAGCCTACCCCCAAGAACTGCTACAAGCGCAGCTAAGCATAGAAGTGGACAAGACCGCTCACCGTCGGAGAAAACATTCTCGGACTACCCCCAAGACGGACATGGATATGACTACCCCCAAGAAGCCTGTCGACAAACCGACACACCCTGACCAAGAATCTGCGACGAGGCGACATCGCGAACCCGGACGCACGCACATCCAGCGAGGAGGCCGTCGAGCCCAGCGTTCAGCCGTCCCATGACCTCGGCATGGACGGATGTCGAACAAACGAGCACCGACCTACCTGTACCCGAGCTCTGCGAAGACGCCACTCTGCCCCATAGACGCTGCCGAAAATCAGCCGCGCTTGCCGCCGCAGCGCGCTGCCCCGTTTGGCTCATCCGCCGCGATTCTCGCTTCACTGGAGCGACTCGCCACCGGAAGTGGACCCTACGTGCAGTATGCTTACGACGTTGCCATGATGGCGATGCTCTCGAGCAACAACTGCTGTCCGTAGAGATGCTGCACTGGATGCGCATCCGCTTAGAAGAACAGAGACGCGAGCTGTACCCGGATAACCCAACAGAAGATCTGCCTCCAACGACAGACCTACTACCCCGGAGGACCAATTCTCAGATGATCCACATGAAATAATCACACAAGAAGCCCCGCCCACTGCATCTGCCGCGACCCCATGCGAGAGTCCGGACGCAGAAGCGAAGAAGAAAACCGAGACCGTGAAGCTTCCTCCGCACGTCCCAAGCACAGGCGACGCAAGAGCCGAGCCGGACGCCGCAAGAAGGCACTCCACTTCGCACTTATCGCTATCGCGAGACGGCGAGAACCAAGTGACGAAGAAACGGAGGCCCAGGCCAGAAGCCAGGCGAGGATGATGCTCGAGCCCTGCAAGGCCATGATCACGCTCGCACCACCGAGATCCTACCGCTGCACACCCGCCCCGGAGGGGGACCGCTGGTGACCGCGCAAGACCATCCCAAAACCGAAGACCTCCGCTCACGCCCACCGACCTGATTCAGTCGTGCTGCCTCAATTCCAGACGCGCAAGCGCGGAGGCTACTCGCCGCGGCTGAGAAAAGCCTACGATTACCGGTCGACAATACCGACCGCGTTGATAGCCCATAGCCATCTACGGGCCTAGATGGCTTGGACCCCAGGTGTCGTCACGAATGCGAACGAGAAACCTAAAGACTGTGAAAACAGTCACCCTAAGATCGGTCGGCAGACTGCAATGATTTGCTTCCGAAAGGGGCAACCAAGCCCCGAGTGATTCCGCGTTCTGAGGACCGCGAGAAGGCTTACGGATTGAGTTCGCTTTGCTCCTCTACCCCTCCCGTCCGCGTCCTAGTGTTTATTTTTTAATTTTGTAAGATTGTTTTTAAGCCAAAGGGTAGCATTTTGTTTCAAGATTAGTTTTTATTTTAAAATTTTGCATTGATTGTTATTTGTTTTTAAGCCTAAGGGTTTATTCTTTATTCTGTTAGATTTTGTTAGATAAGTACTTCGTTCCTACTTAAGTTAAGTCAAAGTAAACAAATTTGTTCCTAATTCAGTTGTGATTTAATTAGAATAATAATAGATGATGACTGATGACTTTCTCTGACTTTTTAAAGTTCTAGTTTAATTAATCAAAAAAATGCATTAAGCCTTCAGTGACAAAAATTTACTAGGTAGCAATGATGATTTTCATTAAAAGTTAATTTAGCAAAAAATGGAAAACTTTGCAAGAACCGGGAAGAACAGGAATCCCGGTTCCGCGCCTGTTTTTCTCCCGGGAACGAAAAATGAGGAACCGGAGCCGGTTCTACAAGCCCTAATCCCAAGAATCGATGGATATTTCTAGGTTTTCTAGACTTTTCAGACATTCAGAAGTTGTATCTAACAAACTTTTCAAAGAAACAGCTGATTGTGTAGTCATTTTTTTCTGTGTAAATAATTTCTTCAGCAGGGAGTTCACTATAAGTTTTTATTGCCGTAGCGCTTTTGTAAGATATCCCATGCTTGGTCATAATTAGCATCAGTTACTTGTATATTTTTCAATAACAATTCTGCTTCACCCCTCAGGCTACTCTTTAGGTAATGTAGCTTCTGCACTTTATTCAATGCTGCGTTGTTGTGTACTAACGAGAGAAACATATCTTGGTATGTGGGCCATTCTTCGTAAACACCAGAGAAGTTAGGTAGTTCTATTTTAGGTAATCTTACTTGCACGGGACCTGATGATGTGTTTGACGTGCAACTATTTATTTGTATCAACATATCTTGTAGTTGGGAATGTAGTGATAGGTATAATTCTTCCGTTTCATAGAACATATCGTCCGTAAAATATGTCAATTCTGACCTTCTCGCTCTAGGTACACATTTGACGAGTTTGTTGTGGTTATCTCGGTAGGAATCCCAGTATTCATTGATGATTTTTAATCTTGATTCGATATAACCTTTTGTAAGTCTTTGTTTTGGACACTTTCCGAGGTTAACTTGTGCTTTTCGTAATATTTCACTGGTATCTTCCAACAAAGATATAGTTTCATTCACGTCCGTCATAGTTCAAACAATAGTTCACAATAGGTCACGTAAACAATGTCCAAATTCCGAATTTCACTTGAATGTTTATATGAATGTTCCGATAATCCACGTGGTTTTATAAATCACTTGAGATAACTTGAATAACAGCCCATGCGCAGCGTGTTGTTTACTTGTTTATCTAGCTCGAGCGCCTTTGTTCTCCTAATGAGCCTTCGTCGAGTAATCCGGTTCGAAAGTCGACCATTATGTTTTAGCGTTAAGGTTTAGATTAGCTTGTACTTTAGATTGGGATTTTAAAAATTAAAAGAACCGTATGACTTGTTCGGTGGTTTATTTGCGACTGATTTGAGATCGATGCCGACTGCCGACATAACTACATACAGATAGAACAATGTTCCTATCTCTGGTACTGCACCTTACCAACCTTTGGAACATTGGAGCAAGAAATGAAAGGCCCAGCGGAGTGCCGGTTCGAGCCTCATGTAGTGCGCCCGAGGGGATCTACTTTCGCCATCTGTCACATCTACATACAATGAGCGGTTGTTAGAAGGTGTGGGCATTAGAACGGCGGTTTGGGTAATTGAAAATTTTGTAAGATTTCATTCGGAGGGAGGAGAAATAATTGGATCTCTACTTGGTGGCTAAATGCATAAATTTGGTTTTTCTGGACATCTGAGCTTGCCGCTTGGGTTCAATGCTCGGTCAAGGCTTAAGTTACTGTACTGCAGGATTTGATGCTATTAAACGCCACTGAATCAAGTTTTGTAGTTATTATTTTCCAAGCACATGCATAAATTTTGCCGTGTGATGCCGGCTTAGAATAGCGTCACCCCAATTCTACCCGTGAGTGTCGTAAAAAGCGACTAAGGGATAAATGTCCAGGGAGTGGGCAGCAGCGTTCCCTGTGAATTAAACATCTTGCACTGCGCTGAGTATGGCACTAACCCCTAATACGGGGGAGGTCCATGTCCAGCAGTGGACTGTTGTGGCTGTAATGGTGAAGGTATGCAGAATTTCTTTCAGTTCGAAAAGTTATGTATGTAAAGAACAAAATTTTCTTGAAAAATCCTAGTAATATAAGAACGCTAGCGAATAATACTAACTATATTTGCCGCTAATCTCGCAGCCAACCACGAGTTTCACAGAGCGGAGAAACCGAGGCACCGCAGCAAGTCCATTCATATAGCAGGTTGAGACGATTGATTAATTTCACCATCCATTCCATGATCATTGGGAACCAGCGAACAAATTATGCGTTTCATTTGAGGAACATTTGACCGATTGGAAGATCAATGTGGACGTGATCAAGTGACGGCTTGTAGACGTGATAAAAGCTGCGGACTAAGGCGCAAGGTCCACAGAGAAATAAGATGGCATCTGTCAAATAAGTAAGTGATCGTAGGAGACATAAGACGTGCTTGAAACCGTTTCCATATAAAATGTATGAAACAGAAGAAACAAAACTACGTACGTTAGCGCGTCCCTTCGATAACGGCTGACGATCGCTTTTCGGACAGATGCCATGTTGCGCATCTACTCTGTAGAGCTTGCCCCTAAGCTCCAAACTCCACAGAGAGGACATGGAGAGAACATAGGACGTAAGTAGGGCATGACGCTTGACGTTTGACATCGCGACAAAGGGACACACAAGCGTCGCCAAAGCGTCGCATCTATGACAGCTAGCGTCAAAACTAAGAAGAATATTTGACGATCACTTGTCTGTCAACTGTCATTCTTACGTCCTATGCCCTTCGTCTTTTTGGTGGAGTTTCACCAAGTTGAGCTGAAAGCGGCACGGCCGTACCATCCTTTTCTCGAACATGATCACCGATCAGCCAGTCTCGACACGATCAGTCGATGAATCGAGGCGAGTTGTTGACACCATGACACGAGGTGACACGCCTGCCATACTTGAATGCGAGATAGTGGGTGGAATGCGCGATGACGATTTATTTTGCAAACAAGTTTTACTTTTTAAACGGCTGTCATCTTTCGACATCGTTTATGAGGTCAGTAGGATAAGTTGTAGTAGCGGCAGTTTTGATTAACGAGGAAAGTGATAAAATATGTAGTAAGTGACCGAAATACTTATTTGAGTGACTATTTATACTAAAGTTCAAAAAAGCTTTCAAAAACTAAACCTGTTATTTTAACTATAATGATATTTACGATATGACTGCTACCTTACATCTCTGTATCTGACATTTTCTTCGCAAATTACGGCATTTTTATTTAAATTCAAGTAGTATCTATATGATGGGTTACTACGACTAGTAACCCATCATATAGATACTACGGGCGACCCCGTTATATCTTGGAAATGATTTCCAACAATCTGAACTTACTGAACTGTAACTATTCTAGCCCTCTACAATACAAACTACAACAGCCACAACAGCCACAACAGTCCACTGCTGGACATGGGTCTCCCCGGCCCCTTATCGGTGCGCATTTGCCGATCACTCCTGCCCATTCCCTGGATTCATCTCCCAGTCGCCTTCTACGACATCCACGGGTAGAAATGAGGTGCTGCTATGCTAAAACTGGGACTACACAGCCACTACACTAAACCACAAAGTATACATTACAAAACTACAATTACAACTGTTGGTATAATGGCATGTACTGTAACTGTTAAACTGTGCCTACTGCTCGGAACAGATGAACAAACATGCAACATGTTGCATCACCGTGCGACATGGGTGACGCTGATAGGTTGTCTACAACACTTTCATTATATATCAAGCTCATTTAGTACTACAAAGACGTAACTAAAAATCTAAAATTTGTTAATGATGCCACCATTTATTGACCATTTTAGAATAATTTGGCATCATTAATTAATCTTTACATTTTTTGATAGTTACGTCTTTGTAGCACTAGATCTTACTTTAGTGCTGCCCCAGGATTATATAATAGCTTTGAAAAAAATACTTTGGTCTCAACCAATGCTCCTGTCAGCTGAAAGAATTCCCTGAAGCGCTCTGCAGAATAATATTATGCATAATAATATTATTCATCATTTTGTGCGTAAAAATATATTGTATCCTCACACAAATGGCTGTGAAAACAGCCATTTACACCTCGTCTGACAAAAGTCATTCAGAAGAAGCGTGTATCACCATAGTGACTGGTTGTCTTAAAATATCAACTTCCATATCTCTTAGGCGCTTCTTACGACACCCACGGGAAAGACATGGGGTGATGCTATTCTAAACCACTACAAGGCAAATCAACACCTTCAATAATTCGCTCAGCCATAAAGGCTGTACAGAAGCAAAATGCGGAAGCATTAACAAATTAATGAATGTCAAAAATCCTTTTGTTTGTAGTTCTTTGTCTCCTAATCTGGTAACCCTACTACCTGCGGCTTCAGGATTAGCTGCGCGTAGGCAGCCCTAGTGTATGCGCCACGAAATGGGTCTCGCAAACTTGGCGTTGACGTCCAAAGGTTATCTGTAATCCCTTGACATAAGGTTCACTATTCAGGATTACTTTTTCTTCGCGGGACTGTTTTTGTGGCACGGTCTCTATGGCGGCGCTCCAACGAGGAATTTAGACAAACCAAACAATACAGGCGCCAGTTTTTTTTTACCTGAGGTTCATCACACTATTCATTCTTCATACACATATCAACCGCCTACGCTTGTTTTTTGTTATCTCTGACTATTTGGGGCAAAGGCTTTACTGGATAAATACCGATTTTGTAAGTAGATTCGTTTTTCGCGTTGCTAGATAAGAGATGTGTGTGATGCTATCAATAATAGTTTTACCTTAGGTTTTACCTATACATTCCGAAACTCAAAGCAGTGACAACAGCTCAAATTAGTTAACATCCACTTTTTCCATGATTATTTTGCAGAATTTCGATCATAAATTAATGTAAGAAATATTCCGATTTTTTCTATAGCATAATTAAGGAAATAATAAAAAAAAACTGAAAATGTGCCTGTGACGTCACAGTACGATGAGGTTCCTTCTAAATAAACACTTCCGTTTGTTGATGTAAATATACAATACAAGCGCATTTTGAGAGTCAAAGATGTCATCATGATGATAGTCAAATCAAAGTCAAATGCAACTGATTGGCAGATGATTGTAATGCAGGGTTGGCAACCAAGATTTTTTCTTTTAGTAATTTTTAGTACTGGAAACTCATACATTTTTCAGTAGCCGTTTTTGTTCATCGTCATACATTTATCTCTTGTCGACGACGGTTCAAAATTGACGTAGATTACTTGATGTTATAGTGGGCTGGGCCCCACCTCTCACAGTAAATAAGTGTGGCGTTTCCAGTCTATAATTTTTACTAAATTGAGTCTTCCTTATTCTTACAAGGGTTTGACCTCTAGCCTCTTAAGCCACTTGGTCGTTGAACGACTCGGCGCCCACACGAAGAGAGAGAGAGAGATCCTCTGGTACAGCTTTTTTCTAGCCTTTTCTTTAATTTAGGTAAAATATGTATGTGTTTGTCTTGGTCTTATCCTTCCTTTTTTCTTCAGCAATGTTCGTTATGTATCTGTCATGGTGTAACAAGTGGCCAACCGTCTTCCATGATTGGTTCTCGATGTTTTCCGCAGACCACGCTCGTTGGCAACTTAAGCTCATACTTTCTTAATTGTCTTCTTTCCGTCCGATAAATGAAATTTTACTTTATTTCAAGAAACTCGTTCGCAATCAGCATCTGAATCCAAAATTGAGAAATTCTAAAACCTCGGACAAAATTGCACGACTCCTCGTATGGTAGTCCATTTTCGTATTTGTCTCGTATGGTTGGTTGACAACCCTGTTGTAATGTCTGGTAACCATAAAGTGCGTTTCATCTTTAAGTTCCTCTGCCGTCATGTTGGTAGCATTGGAAATTTGTATGTAATATTATTGCCGCCTTAAAATTTACATACAAATTTTCAATGCTGCCAACATGACGCCAGAGGAACTAAAAGATGAAACGCACTATATACTCAAATCCAAAATTCCTGCGAGTAGTTTGACACAAGTTTGACATTTGGAGTGATGCCACCTCAAAGAGAAAAAAATCAGTGTTGGGGTAAATGTCGATATCGATATGAGTGTAGTGCTCAATTTATTTTGTTGTTAGGATCTATAAGGCCAGGTCTCTTGCGGATGATTTCCCAAACAAAAGACTAAACATCGATATACGTTATACGTACATTGCGGCGTCATTATATGGGGTGAAATTTACTAGTGACCGATAGCGAAAACTCAGAACCGGCGTGTGATAAGAACAACTTTCCCAAGAACATAGGTCGATATATATATAAAAATTTTGGACCTCCTATACAAAATTGCCGATCAGCTGATTTGAGTTAAACTATGGGAGGTCAAAATATTTTTTCGTTTTTCGACTTAAGTTCCTTGGGGGAAATTGTCCAAAGAATAATAACAAAAGCAAAATATATTAGAGTCTGGCCAGCGAGTCTTTGGATAGCCATTTCAATGATCCAGCATATTCAACATATAGATTCTCTAGAACGTGCTCGATTTGACCTCATCAATGACCTACATTCTGCCCGAGATCGATGCAAATTTTTAAACCAGCAACTAAACGAAGCTAACAAACAGTTAGCGGATTTTACCAAGAAAAGAAGACATAGAAAATAAATTCAGTGTTTCCTACATCATGAACTGGAAGTGCAGGACATAAGTACAGTACGCCACACAATTCTTACAAAAGGAAATAAAATAAAGAAATATTTAAGACTAAACAAATTCATTAAAAAGACTAGACATAACCTGAAACTATTAAGATTAACTGTAAAACAACAACCGAATAGAATTAAGAGAATCAATTTATTGAAGCATACTGATGAATATAAACTGTTAATAAGAAAATGCAAGAAGAGTTCCATCAAGCAGAAATAAAGATCAAGCAGATGACGATGCAGATAACAGCATCAGAAAGCTTGCACACAAGTAGCGAGTTGTATATTGATCATCTTCAAACGCAGCTCGCTAATGTTGAGACTAAATATGCAGAGAGCCGATTAGCACATGAGCAACTCTCTTGCAACTTCGGAGCTACTACAACTACAGCAACAGAATGCAGAGTTACTGGACCTGCTGATGGAAGATGAGGAGTTCACCTTGGCATCCGTGAATACTGATACATCTGATGCACTCGCCACACCTGACGCGCCGGCACCACCTGACGCGCCGGCACCACCAGCCGCGCGGGCACCTTCTGCCGCGCGGGCACCTTCTGCCGCGCGGGCACCACCTGCCGCGCGGGCATCACCGCCGCGCGGGCACCACCTGCCGCGCGGCACCACCCGCCGCGCGGGCACAACCTGCCGCGACGACACCGCCTGCCGTGCCGACACCACCTGCCGCGCGGGCGCCATTTGCCGCGCGGGCACCACCTGCCGCGCGGGCACAACCTGCCGCGACGACACGGCCTGCCGTGCGGACACCACCTGCCGCGCGGGCGCCACCTGCCGCGCGGGCACCAGCTGCCGCGACGACACCGCCTGCCGTGCCGACACCACCTGCCGCGCGGGCACCACCTGCCGCGACGACACCGCCTGCCGTGCCGACACCACCTGCCGCGCGGGCGCCACCTGCCGCGCGGGCACCACCTGCCGCTCCTGACGCGCCTGCCATCGCGGCTGAAGCACCCACCCGGCAAACTCGACGTGGCGGACGAAGCAGAGGTGCTCTACACTGCCTACACCAACGACTACGTCACCCACCCGGCGAGGACGACGTGGAGGACACCGCGGTGGACGCGGCAGGGCGCTTCACGTGCTCCTGCCCCCGCCGTGCACCAAGATGCGAGGGCACACCAGGTGTCGGTAGCTGACAGCAACGTGCAGCCTGCGGTCACCTGCCGCCTCTCCCATCGAGATCGAGAGGGCTATAGTGCCGCCCACCCCAGCCGCTGCACCGCGTTCTTCTAGGGCGTCCACCGTCTCAGCCCAAGCTTGCCCGACCCCGAAGGCACGACGTCGTGACCCATGCCCGTGCCCTACCACTCGACCACGCAGGACCAGATCTTGTAAGTTTCAGTGGTTCCAGATCGACAATGGACCTTCCTTCAGCGAAAAATCCAAAACAGAATATTATTTATTCGGATAAATTAGGTGTAGGTTTTGACAATTATTGAACTATCGTTTAAATCAACAAGTGACAAACGTGTGTTGTCCTGACGCCTCTTTTGAGGATATTGTTAAACAAGTAGCTGTAGGGAAATTTGACGAGCACACCACTATAATAATTATGATAGGAAATCATTCCAACATTAGTCGTAGTGCACTAGATAATAGCTTGGAGGTGTTGCTCAATTTACACAATCAGACAAAGTGCAAGTTCATTTTGTGCAACTTTCCATATTGTACGAATTTATCAGCACAACAAAACAAATGTGTGCATAAAATGAACATGCACTTGTACAATATAACATGTCATCATAGCGATGCTATTTCTTATTTTGATGTGAATAATTTTATTCACAAATTTATACTGACTCAGGATACTATGTACCTGTCGGATTATTATAAGAAGCAAGTCGCTACATTGTTAGCATATAATATAAGCGACACAAAATACGTGTCATCATCTACATTAATAAGTAACATTATTAATAATGATTTAAACTAGATTTTAAGACAAAGGAAACCCTGTCTTTGACTGATGTAAATGACATAAACAAACCGGGGTCTTCTTGCACTCAGCATAAGACAAAGGAAAAGCTAAATCAATTACAAGTTTTACATCAAAATATTCAGGGCTTTTCCAGCAAGGTATTGAAATTGAATTGTTTTTAGAAAAGCATAACTATGATGTAGTCTGCTTTACAGAACATTTCAAAATGATCATGACATTTTAATAAATTATGAAAATTACTGTATTGCCAGTTCTTTCAACCGAAAAATCCGCAATCCATGGAGGCTCATTAATACTCATTAGAAATAATATTAAATTCAAGGAACGTAAGGATGTTGTTGGATTGTCGGTTGAGAGTTGTACTGAGTTATCTTGTGTTGAGCTGGAAAGTCATGTTATAGTATGCGTATACAGACCGCCTATAGCTAACAATTTTACTACATTATTAGAAGTTATGGAAGATGTACTCAAATTAGTCACAAAAACAAATAAACATGTTATTGTTGCTGGAGACTTTAATGTAGACATTTTAGTAAGAAATGCGTTCAGTGATAAATTTTTAGGTCTTTTAAATCATTTAACTTGTCTAATGTATTTTATGAGCCTACTCGTGTGACGGCTACTTCTGCCAAATGTATTGATAATGTATTTAGTGATTGTGACCCTGTAGATAAATGCATTATTAATTCTCTTCAGTCAGATCACAAGGGTCAATCCGTATTATTTCCGTTCAAATTCCATATTAAAACCATCAAAATAGAAACCAGGCGCATCACTGCTAGTAGGTTAGAAAATACCAAATGTATTGATGAAGAAATTACCATTCCATAATTATAACTTAGATAATCCTAATACCTTATACCAAGACTTTTAATTTATTAAGTGAAGAATTTGAACTGATTTTTAACATAGACACAAAAGAAATTAATACGAAATTTAAATTCTGTGATTGGGCGACCAAAGGTCTTAGGATTAGCAGAGATAGACTTTTGAACTTTACGAGCTTAAAACATGACAACTGATGGCAGTTTTAATGAGCTGGTAAAAAAATATTCCAAAACTTTTAAGATAGCTTGTCTAATTGCTAAAGCAAATTTTATTAGTAATAAAATAAAGTCTTCAGGCAATAAAATTAAAGCTGTCTGGAAAGTTATTAATAGCGAAACAGGTAAAACTAAGCCACGCGAAAATAACTTTTCCTTAATACTGACAACGGCATGATTAGTACAAATTCAGATGTAGCGCAGGAGTTTGAGTCAGTTTTTCACAAATATACCGCTAAAAACGACTGAATCACTGAACTCTTCACCATCAATTTCATCTATTTTACTGAAACAAAATGTAGATGTCTGCAATTCGGAATTAAAATTTCACCATGTTAGTCCACAGTGTATTTTAAAAACTTTTAAAGATATTAAGGTTAAGAGCACCGAAGATTTATGGGGCATGTCAGTTAAAGTTTGTAAATCAGTGATTGAATTGTTAGCGCCATATTTGGCTGATATCTTTAATGATTGTATTGATCATGGCATCTTCCTGATTTAATGAAAGATAGCAAGGTAGTTCCGCTGTTTAAAGCTGGCGACAGACAAGATCCCAGTAACTATAGACCTGTATCTATTCTGCCAGTTCTGAGCAAAGTATTTGAGAAGATCATACTCAATCAAATGCTGTCCCATTTTAATAGAAACAATTTGTTACACAACCAACAATTCGGTTTTACAAAGGGACGTTGTACCACAGATGCTGGTGTTGCTCTGATGAAACATGTATTTAATGCCTGGGAAGAATCAAAGGATGCCATTGGTGTTTTTGTGATCTTTCCAAAGCGTTTGATTATAGATCATGAAACTTTATTGCAAAGTTAGACCATTACGGTATTCGAAACACAGCTCTAAAACTGATGAATTCATATTTAGATAATAGAACTCAAAAGGTCCAAATAAATGGCGCCAAATCACAGGGGTCTCGTGTTAAAATTGGTGTGCCTCAGGGCTCTATATTAGGACCATTTTATTTCTAATTTATATAAATGATTTGCCTTACATGGTACAGAACTTGTCCAAGATTGTATTATTTGCTGATGATACATCCCTTATATTTAAGGTTGATAGACATGCACAGAATTATGACGAGGTAAATCACACTCTTGGACAAATTCATAGTTGGTTTACTGCAAATAATTTAGTTCTAAATGCGAAGAAAACAAAATGTGTATTATTTACTTTGCCAAATGTAGTACATTCATCGAGTAATTATACAACTAATAATGAAAATTAGAATTTACTACCAGCACAGTTTTCTTAGGGATTACTCTTGACTCAAAGCTACAATGGGGTCCACATATTACATCTTTATCGGGAAGATTAAGTTCTGGCTGCCTATGCGGTACGTAAAATTAGAGAAGTTACGGATATTGCAACTGCATGACTTGTTTACTTTAGTTATTTCACAGCATTATGTCCTATGGAATTTTGTTGTGGGTCGCGCCGCTGATATTGAAACAATTTTTGTATCAAAAAGGGCCATTAGAGCAATTTATAAACTTTGCAGTCGTGACTCCTTAGAGAACTGTTTAAAGAAATTAATATTTTGACCGTACCATGCCAATATATTTACGAAAATATCATGTACGTCAGAAAGAATATAAATACTTTCACTAGAAATTATGAAAGGCATAACCGCAATACAAGGAGTAGAAATGAATTAGATCAACCTAAGTTTAGACTAACCAAAGTTAGGACTTCATTTCAAGGTCTAAGTATACGATACTATAACAAAATACCGGAAGATATATTAAGTCTATCAGAAAGTAAATTTAAGTCTGTTATTAAGAAAACTTTATGTTATAAAGCTTATTATAAGTTAGATGATTATATTAATGACAAAAATGCGTGGACTTCTGAAATTCCAGCGCAGCACAAGAAACACGCACTTGTTTTGAATACCAAATCAGGACTTACAAGGAGTATAAAATTGTCATAATCAATTGTAACTTCGTCTTAATCATAATTTGAATTTTATATGTACCTACTTTTATTATATTTGATTTGTTTAATATTGACATTCTAAAAGTATTCTTTGTGAATCTACTTGGAAATAAAAGTTTTGAATCTTGAATCTTGAATCTTGACACGGAAATGGCGCCAATTTTAAAATTCTTTCACATGTTAACACTGAAAAACTACAATAAAACAATTTTGATAGCTTTTTTTGTTTTTCTGCCAGTTTAGGTTATTTTGTTTCATTGAGATGTATGTATGATGTATGGGAGTAACAGAGTAAAACAAGCGAAAGGAGGTCAGCAGGTTTCATGAAATGAACAACTTTCATGAAACATGTCGATATATGAAAAATATTTGGACCTCCCATACAAAATCGCAGATCAGCTGATTGATTTACTCTGAGAGGTCCAATTTTTTCATATTTCGTCCCATGTTCCATGGGAAAGTTGTCAGTTTCATCAGTACTTTGACCTTCTTTCGGCTTGTTATACTCCTTCTGTTACCCCGGTAGATACATCATACATACATACTGGTAGTAAAACACAAACTAAAGAGCAGAAAACAAAAAATAGTAAGTATCAAAATTGTTTTATTGTAGTTTTTCAGTGTTAACATGTTGCCATTTGAAATTTTTGAATTATTTGACGTCCAAAGACTCGCTAGCCAGACTCTAACAAATATATTTTGTGTAAAAATTCGTCATAAATTTTTATTAACCAGCCGATGTGCGGCAGTGGTAGTGCGACTGCTTGCCATGCAGAAGGTTCCGGGTTTGATCCCAGTAGTTCACTTCAATATAAAATACTTCAATGGTAATACACTTTTACGGACGAGGCTCTGACGGCTTGGACACAGAGATGCCCCAACACCGCCCACCCTGACAATCCAACCGTGCAGCGCCTTTGGGACGAGCCGGTTTGTAAAGCCGCCTTCGCCAGTCTGATGGAGGCAGCATCAGGTGTTGACGGCACGCTTAAAGGCCGCCTCCTGCCCCGAGTCTGGAGCCTGGCTCCAGGCTCTTCCATCTCCCCAGCTCGGTACGCTTCTGGAAATGACTCGTTACGGATTGTTGCTGCCTGCGTCTGGGCTGCAGAGTCTGCGAAGCACACAGCTGCCCTTGTGGTGCTTCGGTTGACTTTGCAGGCCACCACGGTCTCAGCTGCGTGAAATGTGCCGGTTGATTCCCGAGACACCACATTGAATGAGATAATCTGCCGAGTTTGGTGTCCGCAAACGTACCTGCGCCCTAGAGCCTCCAGGCCTCTGCCGGACGGACGGAAACGCCCTGACGGCCTAACTCTCGTCCCTGGGACAAGGGGCGAAGCCTGCTCTGGGACGCCACTTGCGTAAGTACGTTTGCGGCATCACACTTGGCGAAGACAATGCGTGAGGCGGATCCGCCGCTGAAACCGCAGCTGGACAGAAACACCTAAAATACGCAGACCTCAAACGGCAGTACCTTTTGTCCCTTTGGCGGTCGAAACCGGGGACCATGGGGCGGAGGCCAAAATCTTCATCCGGGGAGCTAGGCGACGCCTGCGGGAGCGTGGATGCGATCCCCGCGCGGAGCGTACCTGGTACACACATCTCGCTCGCCATCCAACGCGGTAACGCCGCGGGCGTGATGGGCACCTTCGAACCAGGTACGCTTCGGGGTGGACTCTTTGATTAGTTAGGTTTTAAGTAAGTAAGTTTAGATTTTAACGAACGATTTATTTAACATTAATTCATGGAAATACATAATGTTTAGTAATTTTAATGACCTATACAACGTGTTACAAAACAACTAATAAATCTCCCATACAAAGTGAGTTAATTTTGTATGGGAAGTCCAAATTTTTATTTCATATTTCGACCCATGTTCCATGGGGAAAGTTGGTCAGTTTCATGAGTACCTTGACCTCCTTTCAGCTTTATTGGTTGTTTTGTAACACCCAGTATTTATCACTTTGTTAATTTGTTTCCAGTCTGGTTGGGACATTGCAGGCTGAATCACCTGATTGTCCAAACCAAGATGGTTCTGTGCTTCGAAAGGCACGTTAAGCCGTCGGTCCCGTTTGCTGTTTATGATTACTTAGACGGTGGTCGTCACCCAACCATGTCAGAGGCCTGCTACTTGGAAAACTCTAACAATATAATATAAACCCTTTATGCGATCAAAAATATTAGTGATGATAATGACGCTGACTCCGTGGCCCAAACGAAAAAAAATATCACGGATAATTATTCCGAGTCATCGGTAAAAGAATTGTTATCATCGTCGTCATCATCATCACTAACAGGTCCACCAGGCCAATGCCGGATTAGTATGGACTAGTGGCGTCTTTTTCTAGGTGTTACACGGATGGTAATTATATATTTGAGTAGAGGACAATGCAACGGACAAAAATATATACGACAACTATACCTCTATCTGTCACTGGAACAGAGATATACGCGTTTGCAGTTACTATGGGGCTTTATTTTTCTAGGTGTTACACGGATGTTCCTTATGTATTTGAGTAGAAGACAATGTAAAGACAAATAGAATATACGACAGCTATACTCTCTACTTGTCACTGGAACGCGTTTCAAGTTACCATGGGGACTTTTTCTAGGTGTTACACGGATAATACTTATATTTGAGTTGAGGACAATGAAACAGACAAAAATATTCATGAACTATACCTCTACCTGTCACTGGAACAGAGATATTACGTTTGAAGTTACTTTGGGATTTCTTTTTCTAGGTGTTACACGGATGGTAATGTATATATTTGAGTAGAGGAAAACGCAACAGACAATAAAATATATGACAACTGTCCCACTATCTGTCACTGGAACAGAGATATAGGTACGCGTTTGAAGTTACTATGGGGATTTTTATTATTACTACTCAAATATATAAGTACCATCCGTGTAACACCTAAAAAATAAACCTCTGATAGTATTATAAACTTCAAATGTATTTTTCTGATTAAATCTGTCACTGGAAGTGTATAAAAATACTATGGGGATTTATGTAAATAGAGGTACAGTTGTTGCATATTTTGTCTGTTGCATTGTCCTTACTCAAATACATACGCCCGTACAAAGAAAAGGGGATAAAACGACACCCTGAGTAACACCGGTGGTACATAGCTGTTCAGGAAGTAATAGACTGATTAAAGTGGTTGATTGATTCAATATTTACCGTATTTTATTCTAGAAATGCTGTTGGCTATGATTTTTCGTTGATGGGAAACCTTGAAATATAATGTCATTTTCTCAAGACTCCAGCGACGGATTTTGATGTGGTTTGAGCTTGGTTTGGGTTTTAGAGTAGTATTAGCCTTAGGAACCTTATGCACTATTGTCTCAATGCTGGTCGCTATTTGGTCCACTTTGGGCAATGTCCTTTAAACTTTTTTCATTTCGTAAATTATCAAGTGAAAATTAACTGGGACCGTTTTCCATAGCCTGAGATTCTGGTTTTACTACACTGGGCCGCTACAGAACTTGGACTTGCGTAGACATAAACGCAACGTGATACGTCCTGTGACCTGTCTACGGGAGCCTGTGACGGGAGCCTTTAATTTCACACTTTTCAAATACTTTTTCTACCAACCTCTACCTACTCTACCTATGGATGCAACCTCAGGAAAAAACTCTTTAGATATATGTCTGTCAAGTATTATGTTTGACAATTTGATTTGTTTACTTTACGCTTTGTAAATTATTTTACCGATATTTTTCGATTTTTATTGGTTGTTACATATTTTACCAGAACAAAGGATCGTGAATTCGTGAACAATGTTTAAGATAACTACAACAGTTGGTTACATGTGATTTTTGTGTTTTATCGAAGAAAATGGTGTATGTGTTTTTTGCGTCTAAATCAGTACAATACGGTATACAACATGTGTGAATGAAGTTCTTTTTGAATACAATTGAGGTCCTAAATATAATTCAATGCAAAGATAAGTGTGAAATCAAAGGAATCAAATATATACCCATTTAGATAGAACGAAATACAATGTTTATGTTTTTTGCAGTTTGTTTTGGTTTTATGACGGATATGAATGACAGTTTACTTTTTAACATTGATACTTATGCTATAGTTCATGAAGGTTTCATAGATACAAATGCCATCATATAAGAAGGTTCCATTTGATTTCGATGGCAAAAAATTTCGTTTTATTTGAAATCCTGATTGTAGAGAACTTCGTACAATCCTTTTCATATGCAAAATACACATAATTTTTGAAAACTGGTAGGTACATCGCCAAAAGTACGCAATACCATCTATTTTGAGCAGCGCACTTTACTGGGAGAAAAGCCTAGATTCCAAACATGAAACTATTTATTTTATCGATACATACAGCACTGGTCGTAACATGGTATCACCCAAGTGTCACCAACTGTCAAACTACTCGCAGGAATTATGGCCTGGGGTATAGATTCGATTGACGGTTGTTGACAATCTTTCGATCGCCAGTATTGCCATTATAATTTTAATATTACTCTGAATTTAGTGATACTATATTTATAGTCGTATTGTGACGTCATCATGCACTTACGTCCTTTTAGAATGAGCAATTTTTAATTATATAATTAAAAGGAAATAGAAGCGATTTTGCTAACAAATGTGGAACAGAGGCTTCTCTTGTAGCCTAAAGTTTAATTCAAACTAATAATATGAGTAGGTTTGCTATTTGAGCTGTTGTCAATTAGTTTTTCAATCTTTTCGGTCAGAGTTTACCCTACCCTTCTAGGCTGATAGAGCCCCGAAGCCTACCTACCTTATACTCCAAAATCGTTCCCGCCCCAAAAGTGTCCAGTTTTTTTTATTTGTCATGAAAGAAAAGTCTTCAAGTATTAAGAACAGTAGTTTGTTAATTTCTCGAACCGAAGCGAATCGTTATCTTAGTCGGGTAGGTATAGTCCAGATGAACTATGAATGCGAATCACGAGTATTTTGCGGCAATTCTTGTGACTTTCGACACATTACAGTGTGATCCTTATTCGCTTAGTCAGCAACACTTTCGCCATCGTTACTACGGCACTCATCGCTTTAGCTTTAATGCTGACTGAGCGTTAACTTACTCCTTTACTTACCTTGCGTATTTAAGTCTAGCTATTACCTACCAACCAGCACCGGGCTCGCAAAGCATGCAAGTTGTCGCATTAAGTCACTTGTGAGGAAAAAAACCGCTTCCTATCTCTTAGAATACTTCGTCTTGCTATAGAATAAAGTGTTTGTTGTTGCCAAGTATCAATCGCTGTTAGTAATACCTGGTTGACTCCAAGACACCGCGGCACAAGAATGTCAGACCTTCCAAGGACAGATCGTTCACGGTCCGCTGGTAATCGCTGCACGCTGGTCGCTGGTTTACAAGCCGTGTTGCTTCACGGCACGCTTTTTGACCAGTTGCAGGAAAGTGGCTGAGGTTGCTGACCTGCTTTATGGTATGGAACAAAAAACGACTTTTTTGTTATTTGTAATCATCATCATCATGAGCAGCTTTGATATGATAAGTATAGTTGGATATGAAGGCCTTCAAATACCTTCATCCTGCTTTATAATAAAGGGCTTAATGTTGCCAAGTATCTATCGCTATTAGTAATACCTGGTTGACTCCAAGACACCGCGACACAAGAATGCTAGACCTTCCAAGGACAGATCGTTCACGGTCCGCTGGTAATCGCTGCACGCTGGTTGCTGGTTTACAAGACGTGTTGCTTCACGGCACGCTTTTTGACCAGTTGCAGGAAATTGGCTGAGGCTGTTGACCTGCTTTATGGCATAAACAAAAGAAAATACCTACGTTTTTGCTATTTGTATCATCATCATGAGCAGCTGTGATATGATGAGTCAATTGATGGATTTTGAGCTGACTACATCCAACGGCAGTCTATAACCCTTACAAGGTCGTTGATCCACCTGGTTTGCGATTTGTTGTCGCTAATCCATGTTATGTTTTGTCAGAAGATTATTCATTTCGTGCGTGTGCTGTCTTTCTTTGCCTAGAGTGTAAGAAAAGTCTACGACAAGGTAGTTACCATCTTAAGAACCAAAATAAGAAGATCCTTCGTTGGTTCATTTATTCTTTATGCATACCGCCCTTATTCCTTGCGGGGTAGGCAGAGTCTCAACGGCCGTAAAATACGTACAATATCATCACGTCTGACAAATAGTTAAGGGGCAGTTTTAGCAAATTTTTCTGTATCACTATAGTGACTATAGCCTGTCGCCTAAAATTGCAATACACATGAAACTCTCCTCGAGTCCCTTAGTAGCTTCTTACGACACCCACATGTATGAAATGGGGTAATGCTATTGTGAGCCGGCATCACACTGCACTGTAAGCCTTTTGTATTTTCTCCCTTTTCTTTTACTACAGCAAGCTGATGAATCTTGCAAAGGATATTTATTTGAATGCAATTCAATCTACAGCCTGTGCGCTCATGCAATCGTCATTACAAATTGAATTGGTAATCACTAATTAGCCGCACAAGCATGCCTCCACGGTATATTAGTTAGCAACCTTCACCTCTTGGGCTGTTGCCACACGATCACGATCTGCAATCTTCAGTTCCGGTGTCTCTAGGTTGTCGTCGCACATGACATCCTAAACTGACCTAACTCAAAAAAATGGCAAATCTAGTTAATAATGTATTAAAATAATATATTTTTTTCTCTACAAATGGGTAAAACAATCGCAGCGGTAAATAATTTAGTTTAAAAGTTATTCAATAAAATGTCTTTATTGCCTGCGCCACCCTGCACCGCCCCTGCAAGTCAACAAAGATGTTTTTGAGTTAGTGCGCTGGCAAAAGGACGGAAGCACGCTGCGCGCGCTACTATTCAAAAAACTACTCCCATTTTTACGATTTCCGCCCAGATATGAAAGTCTATAGTGACAGTTTTTGAGTTATGCCTATTTATCCTGTAATTTTTTATGCTAAAATTATTAATTGTTTTTAGTTAGTGAACTATTGCCTTTTTTAATTAATGCATTTGTTAAAATTTACTTATTATTTGACTTATGCCTGTATAGCGATCGGAAATTTTGTGTTAGGTCTCTTTAAACTTTTTAATTTATAAAAAAAACGTGTGTAGTTTTTTAGTTATGTCAGTGTTGGGTGTAGATAATTTATATTTTTTTTAGTAAAGGTAAGTAATTTTGTTGAATTAATTTACAGATCAAAATAGATCCTGACGAATGTGCTAGTACGAGTAAAGGCCAAGCTCAAGTAGTTGTGGCTTTATTTTTGAAGAAAGGAGACGAAACGCTCTCAAAAATTATAGGCCGATCACAATACTGAGCCACGTCTATAACCTCTTCTCGGAGTGGTAACTATTTGTCTGGCATCAAGATTTGGCGCCTACCAGCCACAACAGCTGGGTTTCGAAGACTTGAGCACTGTAGACTACACTCATACTGTACGGCAAGTTATACAGCAGTCAGAAGAATATAACCAAAAGGTTTTGTGGACTACGAGAAAGCTTTGACTGAATGAAACCTGGCTGTTCTAGAGTTCTTGAAGCGGTGCCAAATCCACTGGCGGCATGATAGAAGTTCTGAGAAGCTTATGAATTGGCGACAATGTCAGTTCAAGTACAAAACCCCATACAGATACCTGAGGTGTAAGACAGGGTGACATTATACCTTCGAAACAATTCACCAATCCGCTGGATGTATTCAAGACCTCATAGTAGGACAGAGTAGGCATCATTATTAATGGTTATATCTCATGCATCTCCGTTTTGTTGACGGCATAGTTATAATGGCCGAATCACTGCAGGATATGAAAACAATCTTGGCCTCGAGGCGTGTTAGAATCGGGAAGAACTTGAAAAGACCAAGGTCATGTTCAATCAGCACGTAATTTCTGAGTCAGTCTCGCCGAACGTGTAAACCTGAAAATAGTTCAGAAGAATATATACCTTTGGCAAACATTGCAGTTACGAAGAGCTAACTCGAGGCTGAAATTATCATGACATAGCATGACAGTTAAACTGGCCCATAGGCTACACGTCACTCAGAGAGCAATGGAAAGGTCTATGCCAGGAACCTCGCTAATGGATTAGGTTCGGAAAGAGATTATCTGCCAAAAGACTTGTCTGGAAGTGTAGCAAACTGAAGTGACAGTGGGTTGGTCACATTTGTCGTAGAACAGATTTTCTACGACATCGTAGATACCGGGTTTACTGGGTTCTTGAGAGTGAACAGCAAGCGTAGCATTGACGCCTCCTGCCATATTATGGACCGATGAGTTAAAGTGAGCGGATGGTAGAGACTGGATGGTGAAACCGGTTGATCGTGGCTTTGTGACGTGCTTTGTGAGAGGCCTATGCCCAGCTGTGTGCTGAAGTCATGTAATTATAAACTCAATTTTAGAACATACTTTATCTAAAAGCTAATTAAAATAATAAATACTTTTTTTTCAGTCGAAATGTAGTGTTTTAGTAAGTTTCCTGTAGTAAAAAGATAAAAACTTTATTTTATTTTGAAATAACACTTTATCATATTATTATGAACCAGCTAAACTGATTTATTTTGAATTAACGCGCTAGTTTTAAATAAATAGTACAGTCTATACAGGCATAAAACCAAAAAGATTTTAAAAATATCGGGCAGTAACGGCATAAGTCAAAGTGCTTTTTGAAAATATTAAATAAATAATAATAAATATGTTTAATTTTAATATATTTTTCAATAAACAAAATAAAGATATTCCAAACTTTTTTTTGATATATCAATCAAAACTCCAAGGCATATAGTTAATTTTTAAGACGTATTAGAAGTTTAAAATCCATTTTCCCACAAACTTGCTTTTTTGAGATAGGTCAGTTTAGGATGTCATGTGCGACATAGTCTAGCTATGTAGCCTTCGGGTTTTATTGAGCTACTTTTGAAAAGGTGACAAAGACTAAAAATAGACTATTCGATCCGGCCGTAGGTATACTTTGAGACTAGTTAGTTACTATGTAACCTATTTAAAAGATGCTGACTGTGTATGCAATAAATTATGTTTGTGCAGAATATGCGGAAGTAGCCCAAGCCTTATATAAGCCATAACTTACCTACCTAGTATAAGAAACTGCCGGAATTATATTTTTTTATCGATTCAGGCACAATAATCTTCTAAAAGAATTATCATAATCGGTTCTGTAGGTACTTTTTCCAAATAGACTACTTCTCGTCATCATCAGCAGTAAGACGTTTACAGCTGGATACTGTCCAATACATACATATCACGCCTATATTCCTCCCAGGGTAGGCAGAGCGTAAACGGTTGTAACTGGCGGCCATTTACCTACATCACGTCTGACAAAAGTTTGAGAATTATTCAGAAGACTGTGTATCACATCACCAACTTAGGCAACTGTTTTGTTTAGTATGAAATATTAACTTAACGTTATACATAACATAATAGAAACAGTTTCTAATCAGGTAGGTACGTGTACCTACATATGCTATGTAAAATATACCTACGCTGTTATCAATACTACGTCACGCTCCGCAAATATGCGATGAAGCGTGTGACGGACGATAGTGAAACATTGCTTAATAACATGCTTACGATGTTTTTCAATATTTTTTCTGCCTATTTCTATTGAATGCAAATCCTTTCTAGTTTTACACGTAAGTCGGTAAAATGGTCTACGTTGTGGTCAGAACAACATGAATTATAGTAGAGTGAGTAGATAGAATGAAAGCTATTGTTGTGCAAAAACAAGGATCTTTTTTTCAGGTTTATCTTGGTTGATGACTGATGAATGAGGATAGATTTTACAGAACACACTACGCTGTAGCCGCTACGTAAAAGTTATTTTATAATGTACCTAATTCATAGATACCTATGTGGTGTATGTTGTCATTTACATTGACAATTGGAATGTATAAAAGTTGAAATATCTAAACTTAGTTTATGGTATTATGATTCCCGACACCTAGCTAGGCATACATTTATTTAAGTTGATTCTTCGAAAAAGCAATCGAGAATTTCATGTAAATACTTAAAACCTGACTGATAACAACACGTTGGCAAGGACGAATCTTATCTTCTAATTTAGTATCGTGACATTATTGTGTTATCAGCAACCAATCATTTACCTATAGTGTAAAGGATCATCCTATGTTGGTTATTTTTAGTTCAGTTTGCAAAACCAGCATACATTGATCCCTTAAATGTTTACCAGTCAGCAATAGCAGCAATTGGAAACGGTTGCAAAATCAATTTGACGATTGTCATCCAGCACTGTGACATTGAGGTCATTGACGTTAAAGTTTTGCGTGTTCAAAGAAATGCATTGTGCTCTTCTTGTCTTGATACAATCAAGTTTAAATATCTATCAATAGTAGGTATTTAGCCGATAAAAGAAAAACAGAAAGATTTTGCTTTTTGAGGAGCGTGGAAAAGATGTTCTCTTTTAAAATCTAGAAAATAGATAGTTAATTACAATAACTATAACTGTACTGAAAGATACTTTTTGAAGTAATATTTTTTTTTAAATGTTATTATTTAAAAAGAAATATATAAGGTAGGTTTTTGATAAACAGTGATGTGATGTGATGTGATGACTGCAAAACCCGGAAGCCATTTTGGCAACCATTAGGTTTTTAATCTGCAGTCAATTGGACATTGACAAATGACAATCATGCCAATTCAGGAACACCCACGGTTGAATTTGGTGATTTAAGATGTTATTTAGATGCTCATTTGGCGAATTTTAAGTGGTTTTAAGTACCTTTTGTTATCTAGTTTTTATAACAGTGTTGCTGGTAAAAATGCTGTGACATTGTTTATGAAGATTGTTTTGACAAGCCTTATTTTACAACCTTTTTGGGTTTTTACCTATGGTTATTACATTACCTACTCACCTAATGATTTTATATTATGTATATCTATCTATGTCCCCATCGCTAGGCTGTTGGTGGGTGTAAGGGGATGTATCGTACGTACGAACGAGTATCATCTGCCATCCCATCGTTTCAGAAACTCAAACAAGACATTTTGAGGTTTTTCGTTTAATCATATGGGCTATATGTTTGTAGCCTCATCTAAAAACTACTCCCTCCTCACTACTTGGTGGGGAACGTGGGCTCATCCGGAAGAGTATATGTGGTTGTTCAAATAACCAGACCGATCACGCCCTTGGGCTTACGACTTGTAGGTACTTGGAAGAACGTCCCATACAAACTTGCCGATCAGCTGATTTCAGTTACTAGGGAAAGTCCAAATTTTTTTTTCGTATTTCGACCTAGGTATGTTCGTTGGGGAAATTTGTTCCTAGCCGGATCTGAGTTTTCACTATCGGTCACTAGGAAATTTCACCCTATATGCAAACTCTGGGTGTGTGAATATCATCTGAAACCCAAATCCCGGTGGTTATAATTACCTACTACTACTAACTATGGTTATTACTCCAGTATCAGGCTTTATTTTTCTGCTTGTTCTAAATTCATTCAATAAAAGCTACCATTGTGATTGTCGCGGTCAACAATAAACAGTCACTGTACCTGCGGCCGCCATATTGTTTTCATCATCAAAACCGGGTTATTCGCCGACTGCAATGGACACCACAGAGGAAGGAAGTGTTTCAGAGAGAACCTTGCGAGCAACCAGAATGAAGGTAGGTATACAAAATACGTCGCAATCAAAGTAGGCGCGTGCTTAGCAAAACTGAACACATATACAGTACGGCTGTTTAAATAGGTCATATCTGATAGCTGTCAAAATCATATTTAAGCTATTTTCTTTGTTGACATTTATTGTAGTATGGGTTTCATAACTGTCAAATAATATATATGTTGCAGGGATATTAAAAAAGCCGTGATATTGTAATTTCACTCGTGCCATTATAATTGCACTGATTTATTATCAATCGTTTGCATTACTTACAATTTAACGGGCTAGTTTCAGTGACATTATAATTTCACTAGACCGATATAGTGAAATTGTAAGGCAGCCATATATTGACAATAGCACTGGTTTGAGTAAGCCGTTAGATTATCAGACCGATAGCTGATTGGTCCGCTTTCGTTACCGACATTAGTTACTACCTATACAGTAAAATGTAAGCATCAAAATATACTGAAAATGTTATTGCACTTACTAATCATTAAATTGATCAATTATAAGTATTTAATATTAGTAGGTAATACTGGTCACTCATAACAAGTTGATAACTAGCCTCAATTTATGACTCTGAATAAAGCTTATATAATAATAAAGAATAAAAATGTACTAATAATCGAAATAAATATGTTACTTAAACTCAAGGTTACATAATTATGTAACTAAAATGACATATCAAAAACATAATAACAATTTAAACATTAACAATGTTAGGAAGTAAATGTCTGGAACTAGTAAGTAGGTATTATGAGCACTTACAACAAATATTTTTCAAATGGCGACTGTTTCAGTCTTGACCAATCAGATCACGCGGGGCTCCCACCACAGACATAACTCATAATAAACCTAGATTTATTATAATATCACTTTTGCGGTCCAGTGTTATTACAATATCACTGAAATAAGCCCGTGAAATTATACGAATCTGTCGTTATTGACAATAATCAGTGTAATTATAATTTCACTAGTGAAATTATAATATAACGTCTTTGACTAAATCCCTGCGACATATATAATATTATAAACCATGTTCAGGGTAAATGCATCAGGTAAATTACACACGTTGTTTAGGGCGTCGCACTGAACAATTTTCAGTAAGTACCTATTTCTACCTGCCATACTAAGTAAGTCAGCTGATCAATATTATATATAAAAAAAGTTTTTGAACATTTGTCCCATACAGAAAATTGTTCAGTACGAGGCCCTGAACAACGTGTCCAATTTAATGCATATCCCGGAACACGGTGTTTTTGGCTTCATACTCCTTACTTGTAGTAGTTCCTCTAGAACTTTTTGGTCTAAGTGGTCTGCAACAGCTATAAAAGAGTATCGCAGTTTCATATCGGAATGTGCAACGTAAGTTAATGTTTTATTGCGGAAAGGAGACATTAATCGGAGTAATAATAACTTCTGTTTACTTTTGCATTTAATTGTACGTATGTACCTACTTTATTGAATGGTATAGTCGTTAAGAATGAAATATAAGTACCTATTTGCCAGAATTACATTATTCTATTTACAACAGCGAAAACTGTAATGACCCTAAAAGGAGTCCCCACAAATCATGGAGATTCCGACCTAAGGCAAATTTAAAATTTTGACCCTCCCCTACCTTCAATGCCAAATTTTTAAAACACTTCCCGAGTTAGGTACACCTATATAGATATTTTGGAAACTTGCAGTCGTTCGTGTCCAAGATATATTGCTTATTTCGCAGTTGAGGATTCGCAGTTGGTAGTGGCGTCGGTAGTACAGATGCCGAAGCTCGCAGGTTCAAATCCCACCTGCAGCATAATAAAGCAAGTTCCTTATGAAGTTTTTCTGTTTGTTCCAGTTGGCGATGTGGTGACGCGGCGGTGGTAGCGGCGTGATGATGAGGCTCGATGAGAAGCAGCACCGCTACCACAACCTGCTGGACGATGACCATGCCAGTAAGTAACTTCCTCCATTCCACTGATCATCGTCATCAACAAGACACAGGTCTCCCCGAGGCCTCCCCCAGTACCTTCATAGATCGTGATTTTAAATGGCAGAGCCACATTCAAAGTCAAAGTCAAAACATTATTTCTAAGTAGGAATTTACAATATTCTCTTTAAGAAAGTCACATTCTACTTCAATTATTATAATTTTGTGTTCCTACTATAAACGCGGTTGGGGCGGGATAAAAAAATAAAAATAAAGGCACTGCCCTGGGGATGGCTAGGCTAACCACACAGCTTTTGTAATTTTTCCTCTGTATGCGAGATGTATATGACATGACATGAGGCATAAATTCGGTATTCCCCAAGAGTCAAAATTGCACAGTCAGTATCATATCTATCTACTTAGGTACCATATAGGTATTCAGCAAGTAAATAAAATATTCAGCAAAAGGTAGTCATAAAACATGAAATACCATCTGTCACAACAGCTGATATCGACATTTTTAAACACAATCGAAAACTATTTTAAGCCATTCAGCCTGTTTTAAAAACACATCAATACCTGCAGGTGTCTTTAATGACAGGTGGGCCGATTCTGGTTATCTCCTTTAGAGGGAGAACAGCTTTAAAACTAGACTTATGGTAGGCAGTCTAGGTCTAAGGCCCTGACTAGCTCGTATGTCCTAATTTGTCTGAAGTTATAAGTGGTGCTGTGCTGTGAGTCAGAGGTAAACGAGACTGATTTACTGATTATGAAATACTCGGATCTTTGATCGACGGAGATGGACTTTTTATCAACTTTTGTCATTCGTTTGTTCGGTTACTATACCTATCTCATTCATCATCATCTTCAGCCTATATCCGCCGACTCACTACAGGGCATTGGCATAAATTAGAGGAATAGGCACAAATTAGTGAAATATGGCTCACTCAGTACTACCGAAGATTTTGACGCTTATTGGCTTTAACTGAATATAACTTATATAAGGTCCTATTAAATTCACTGCAAATATTTTAAGGCGAAATCAGTCCCAAAAAGTAAGTCCCTTTCCTTTCAGCTGCGTTAGACAGAAACAGACGATGACGCTTCAAGAACTCTGATCATTTTTGTAATATTAAATGATACATAGAGATATTTGAAAATGTTAGCCATAGATTCATTATAAATTCAAAAAGGAAGAAGAGGACACAAAATAAAATAATAAATATTGAATAACAAAGAAATCGTTCAGGTTTTCAGACGAAAAACGGAAAATTCGCGCTTATTTGCGATTTTTTCTATCGAGGCAACTTTATAAAATTGTGTTTTGGGTCCCATAGTTTTGTAGAATATATCTTGAAATAGTCATAAAAATAATTACTTATTATTCAATGGAAATTTCAGGAAATGGCATCGAAAATTCCGAACACTTTCGCGGACGTTTCTGAGCTGATTTCGCCTTAAGGGCATGCGTAAATATGTATAAGAAAAACATCTAAGGCATTTAAAAAAAAATCTAGACGCTAGATATTTTTTTCATTTTCAAACAAATATTTTAATTAATTATGTGAACACCCTTTGACTGACCCGACTGATGTTCCGCCACGTAGACAGGATTCACTTACACGGCACGTACACTAACAACCAACCAATCACAGCACCATTTTTTGGTGCGTTATTTAAATTCATCGAAGTGCGTGTTTCTATGACAAACAGGGTGCACTTTTTTCGTTTTGATTTTTTTTTAGTCAAATGCAGTTTTCTCGAAGACTAGCGTAGATTTCTTTAAAAATTTGCCTAGTACATGCTTATATTTTATTTGATTTGCCCCTAAAATATTTGCAGTGAATTTAATAGGACCTTATATAACAGATGGTTGCCATGCCACGAACGTCATATTTCTTGGATTAAAATTGGCTAAGAATCATATGACGTTCTTGTATCAGATTTTGCTGCATTGATATTCTTCTACTTTGAAATTTTTGACAGTAGGAACACTATGTAACAATTGACAGGCGCGAAAATCCTAAATTGGGTCGAATTAACCTTTTGTATACTCTCTAGTCCTGTGCCAGCCTCATCCATTGAGGTCCTGTAAGCTTTATGGTATCGTCAGACCATCCATCGAGCAGGTGGTCTGCCCAATAACGACAATACAAGGTTATAATCATGTTTTGTTGTTGAAAATAAAATAAAAATTAAAAGTAATTAACAAAGTGCTGCTATCTTTACAGCATTTCTGTTTTATATAGGATGTTAATTTAAATGCGTGCCATAGCTTCAGGATAGGATAAGTATCGATTAAGGATTCCATAAAAATACTGAAAAAAAAACCAGTAAAAAAAAATATTTTTAGAGAGCGCCCATACAAGTACTTTCGTCTAAACAACTTTGAGATTGAACGAATTTTGGCTGAGATATAATATCATTTGAATCAAATGTCAGCCAAGCAAAAAAAAAAATATTGTGCCTGGGATTATTTTCAATATTTTTTACGGCATCCTTTGGCACGCATTTTAATTAACACCCTGTAGAATTCTTGACCTAAGATCCTTTAACATAAAGAAACAGCAAAATGCCTATTAGACGTTTTTGTTCTAATCGTTCACACAAGGTCTGTACCACAATTTATCACATGGTTGAATGAGAAAATTACAACGATTGTGTTCGCTTCCCATACCAGCTAGATAGCAGATATCTACGTACTTCGACAGGGACCACTGTATGAAGACCCCTGAACTTGTTTCTCATTTTGTGCGTCAAAATGTAGGCGAGTAATAGGTACACGTAACGTCCGTCTGCGTTATTTTTGCGCAGCGCTATTGCATGCGTTAGGAAAATGTGATTTTCCACTTTATTTCGTCGATGAATGCGTCTGTGGAGCTTCTAGTGCATCAGTTTTTGGATGAACTGAGTGAAGGAAGTTTTGAAGGCTGATCACACCAAGTAACTCAAACGCACTCTAGAATCTTCACACGACGGACAAATACTGCAAGACGTTTAGGGGCATTCCATGAAAACTACATCTTTGTACTGCACGGGACATATATGATAGATAGCACATACCTATAAGATAGGACAATGCTACATGACCTGTAGAACCTATAATGCTTTTTAGTCACTTTCAATTCGTTATTTGTAATATCCTTATATCTTACACAGTCATATTAAAAACTAGAGGGTCCTCGGCGGGACATTTCCATGGAATGTTCCTTTATAGGCAACTTGTGACGAAGGATTCAACTTTAGGATCAACTTATGATGGATATTCTAATTACTCTATAAAAACCAGTTTTTTCTTGACTCCTTAGATGGTAACTCTAATTAGTTCTGATACGGAAGGTGTTTCTATCGGTGATAAATCACAGGTCTCTATCAACTGGTGATAATTCTGCAAACCGTGGGTAAAAGGTTCAATCCTATGCGGTTTTGTTTACAAATTAGTTTTTTCCGCAATTTGTTTCCAACTGGAAATACTTACAGCATTGTATTGTATCGTGCACCCTTATGAATATGCATGATAGCGTTCTTACATAAATTGAGTAATTTATTTGATGAGAATTTAATTGTATTTAGCGTCATACCTATCGTCATATCAGCTGAGGAAGCAATTAAGAAGCAATTAAGCAGATATAATTTATATCTGAACAAAAATGATCTTTAGGTGCGTAAAATGATCTGCTCGTTCACCACTTGTCATATGGTTATAGATATATAAGGTGTAAAAAAATTAACTGCAAATATTTAAAGGGGTGAACCGGTCCATGAAACTGAACAATTTACCCTAAGGAACATAAGTCGAAATATGAAAGAAATTTTTGGACCTCCCATACAAATTGATTCGGTCGGCTGATACATTATTTTGTATGGGAGGTCCAATTTTTTTTCATTTTTCGATCTATATATTCCTTGGGGAAAGTTTCATGGGTTGGTCCACTCCTTAAAATATTTGTAGTTGATTTTTTACATCCTGTATTTTGCCTCATCAGACAGACAATATACTTGATGAGAGATGCAAACACCTTAAAAAATTTCGTAAGTTAAGAGAGCAATAGTGCGTTAATAACCTGTGACATATTGTGTACTTATATTGTTTATAAATTTTTGTATCCGTTTGTTCAAGTTATTTTCTACCACTTATTCGATCTATAGAAGGTTCTGGAAGCACATCAACCAACCCCAATCCTACTCAAAACTTAACCTTACTTGCCCCGATCCCACCCACTATTGTTCCCCTACAAAAACCAGTCAAAACAATAATAAAAAAGCGGGACCCTCGTTATGTTACCTGCGTCGGCGCACCTGACATCCGGCATAATATTTATACAGGGTGTTATGTAAATTCTAACGATGAATCGGTTGGAGGCCCTAGTTTGAATCTTATTGGATTACTAGCGGCCCGTTAGCGGTTTTACCAGCTGTAACTCATTTTTCCGGCACGAGTTATACTTTTTTACATAGAGGTATAAACCTTCATCTTGAATCACCCTACACATCACAAAAATCGCATCAACATCCGTTGCTTGGTTTAGGAGGAGTAAGAGAATTCCACGACAGACAAACAGACAAGCAAAAAGCGACTTCATTTTATTCCATGTATTAATTCAATTGGACGCTAAGCCGTCGTCTGTCTCAGTATTTATCTAGATACATACATACATAACAGCCACAACTGTCTGCCTAGATAATCAAATGTTATTTTGTCCCTAGTACGTAAGTGAGAAAACAAGCACCAAAGTACAAGGCATCATTTGGCACCTTTTATTTTGGCACCTTGGTGTTCCAGCCGATTGCCCATGATTTTTTATTTTCGTAACTAGAATGCGCATAGTGACCAATTGCAGAAAGTTGCTCTATGCACTTACACCCTGTATGTTCATTGTTCATCCGGCTTCCTGCGCGCGTCACGCCTCGCAGCGCACGCTATTGGCCCTTTTGTCTTTGGAACCTATTTGAATCTGGAACGTTCGAATAATCTCTATTTATAATGCGTTTAAAAATTATTGTATCATCCACATAAGTATAGCTGCGCCATCTCTGGACCACCTGCATTCTTGAGTAGGTTTGCCATAGATCTATGCTGACCTCCGAACTTCTATTTTAAGATTGCACCCCGTGATGATGATGATTGTATTGTACAGGTACAAGGTGTAAGGGACAGCTCTCCGAAGGTGACTACTGATCATATGCATTCAGATTACGAAACTGAACAACTTTCCATTGAAAAATATATTCAGGAAATGTCAAGTATTTTTACTTCCTATTGTAAATGCAGTGAGCTGATCGTGATTTTATGTTGAAGGTAGTTTTTTTGCTTTTTCCTGTGATATCTTATTGTAGAATATGTAGGTACTTATTAAGAATCCTGATATGTGGGTATTTGCATATACTCAGTTTGTAGTCGGACATTAAAGCGTTTACATGGTTTTTCGTGGTTTAATTCATAATTATCCTCGAACAGGATAATTTTGGCGACGAGTTGTGTGCCCACGTGATAATAGTTCCATACAGCGTGGAAATCGTGGAAATCTATCGATCGAAACCATGAGTGAAACTAGCACTAGCGGGAGTGCATTGTTCGGCGGCACGCTCACGTTCGACCATCATGTCCACGAGTGGAGTATTTTCAAACGGCGGTTTAAGCAGTTTTGTACGGCAAATAATATAGATAAGGAGACCGACAAAGCTGGAGTGAAACAGCGCGCTTTGCTACTCACGGCACTGGTGGAGGACACATACCGCGTCGCAAGGGATCTCGCTTTTCCAAAAGAATTGGAGGATTTGGAGTTCAAAGCTATTTGTGACAAGTTTGATGACCATTTCCAACCGAAGAGGTGTTCATTCGCTGAGAGATATAAGTTTTATGAGGCGAAACAAAGACCCGGGAAGACTTGGCGGATTGGGCGGCGCGAGTGCGAAGATTAGCTCAGTTTTGTGGCTTTACAAACGAGCTGGATACGACATTGCGAGACAGGTTTGTTCTCGGCCAGAGAACATTAAGGAAAAGGAGAAATTGTTTGCGGAAGATGTGGCTACGCTCACTTTAGCAAAGCGATAACATTAGCCCAAGGTGTGAGGTGCGCGCGGCAAGCTATGGCGGCGACGCGCGGTGACGCAGTAGCGGTGACGTCAGGCGAGGTGTTCGCTATGCGGCCGGCCGCCGGCGCCGGCACGGGCAGCGCGGGCAGCGCGCGCGGCTCGGGCTCGCCCAGCGGCAGCGGCGGCGGTACTTCAAGTTATTCGCGTAGTAATAAAGTGAATTGTAGTTAAGTATGTGGTTTTAAATCTCATACAAAAGATAAGTGTCGGTTTTCCGAGTATACTTGCCGGAAATGTAATATAAAAGGACACCTCCAGCGTATGTGTAGATCTAGTGTCAAAAGTAATTATTTCATCAATACAGCGGAGGAGGGCGATGACCTGATTGAAGGTAACTTTGACTTGTATAGTATTGAATGCATCGATAGTCAGCCAATGCGACAAATGGTATCAATAGGCGGTACGCAGATTTTATGTGAGGTCGATAGTGGCAGTGCAGTATCTGTTTTGACTAATGACACCTACCGAGCTTGTTTTAGTAAATATAATTTACTACCATGTAAAGTTACATTGAATTGTTATAATGGGAGCAAAATTTTTCCAATAGGTTGTTTACGTTTACCCGTGACATACGAAACAGGTCTAGAACGATTAGCATGTTTGTTATCAGTACACAAGGCAGCATGCCGACCTTGTTAGGCCGAGATTTTATAAGTGCATTCAATTTAGGACTTTGTCAATTACATTGCAATAATATTTCGCAAGATAACGGAGACGCCGCAGAGTTGTTAAAAGAAAAGTTTTTATTTTGTTTAGTGATGGATTAGGCAAGTTCAATAAATATAAAGTATGTTTAAAAATTAAACCAGGCGCGCAATTAAAGTTCTTAAGCCTAGATCGGTACCGTTAGCGTTGAGAAGTAAAGTCGAGGATGAATTACAGCGGTTATTAGAGTTAGGTATTTTAGAAAAGCGGATCATGCAGTCGTAGCTACACCTATTGTGCCGGTGTTGAGGGCTGACGGCGGCGTAAGAATTTGTGGGGATTTTTCGGTAACCTTAAACAAAAATTTGTTAATGGAGAACTACCCAATACCACGTATTGAAGATTTATTTGCGACGCTGCATGGCGGGGTCGAGTTTTCAAAATTAGACTTATCCAGAGCTTACAATCAGCTGGAGTTAGACGAAAGAGATTTAACGTGTATTAATACACACAAAGGCTTATTCCGTTATAATCGGTTAGTTTTGGATTAGCCAATGCTCCATTTATTTTCCAAAAGACTATGGAGCAGTTACTAGCAGGAATAGAGGGAACATGTATTTTTCTGGATGATATTTTAGTTACGGGCCCAAACAGGGAAGTGCACATGAAGAGATTGGAAGAGGTTTTAGGTAGGTTGCAGGATGCAGGTTTGCGACTAAAAAGTGATAAATGTGAGTTATTCAAAAAATCAGTGGAATATTTAGGCTTTGTGATAGATAGCGAAGGGTTGCATAAATCAAAGTCTAAAGTGGAGGCGATTTTAGCTAGCAAGTGCCCAAAGAATGTAAATGAGTTAAAATCATTTTTAGGGTAGTGAATTATTATCGGTGTTTTGTACCGAATACGTCCAGTGTACTACAACCTTTACATTCACTACTTAAGAAAGGCGTAAAATGGGTATGGGGTGAGGCCCAACGGGAAGCGTTTGAGAAGATAAAACGGGAGTTGGCATCGGAACGTGTATTAGCGCATTGGGACCCGGCGCTGACGACGGTGGTTACAGTGGACGCGGGCCGGCTGGTTTGGGGTCGATTCTCGCGCAACGACAGCCGGACGGTACCGAACGTGTCGTCGCATACGCTTCTCGTTCCTTATCGAAGGCAGAACAAAATTACGCCCAAATTCAGAAGGAAGCGGCGGCAATTGTGTTTGGCATTAAAAATTTCACCATTATTTATATGGTTGTACGGTTCCGTTTATATTGCGTACGGACCATAAACCCTTTTGTCAATTTTGGTAGTAAAAGGAGTCCCTGAATGGCAGCTAACCGTTTGCAACGGTATGCATTATTTTATCTGCTTATAACTTTAAAATCGAATACATTAAAAGTGAAGATATGTGGCGGATTTCTTATCGCGCTCGGTAGACTCATTAGTTGCAAAGGAGGGTTCGATAATGATGAATCATTGTATGTTAATTATATTGACGATTCGATTTTGAAGCCAATAACTGTAAACAAAATAAGACAAGAAATACTAAAAGATAGCATATTAAGTAACGTGCGAAATTATATTCTAAAGGATGGCTACGGAAGGTTTCAGATGAAGAATTGAAACCTTATTTTTGTTGTAGAAATGAATTAACTATAGAAAAGGACTGCATTATGAGAGGCCACAAGATAGTAATTCCGCAGGTATTTAGGAACAGTTATTACAGGAGTTGCACAGTTCTCATTTCGGGGTGGTTAGGACAAAACAGAAGCAAGGGCGCGCATGTGGTGGCCCAATATTGATAAGCACATAGAGGAAGTAGTTGGGTCGTAACGTGCACGTCAATGCGTAGCGCGCCGCCACGTGCGCGGCTCGCACCATGGACGTACCCATCGCGACCTTGGGAGCGCGTACATTTAGATATGTTTTCTGGGAAGGAAAGCAGTTTTAGTAGCAGTAGACGCGCATTCGAAATGGATAGAGTGTTTTACCATGAACAATACAGACTCAGATGCTGTCATATTGGTTTTAGTTGAAATTTTTAGCCGATTTGGGTTGGTGCGCACCTTGGTTACTGATAATGCAACGAATTTTTGTTCAAAGCAATTTGAGGAATTTTGCTCCACAAACGGAATCAAACATATTACAATTGCACCTTACCACCCGGCGTCAAATGGGCAGGCTGAAAACGCAGTTAAAACTGTAAAAAAGCGTGTTAAAATAATTATGCAAACTTGTAAATCCCAAAAGGAAATTGTTAGGAGACTTAATAGATTTTTATTTATTTACAGAAACTCTGTACATAGCACAACAGGTTTTTCGCCCGCCTATTTATTGCTAGGTCGGTCACTGCGCTGTCGTTTCGATCTGTTGTCCGTGGTTGATCAGTCTGATGACAGGTTCATCGGGCTCTTCCGCTGCTGTTATTAATATTAATGAAAACAGATCTCACAGAGTAGGCAGTATGGAGGACATAGAAAATTAAGTTTCGAAATAGGGGACAAAGTTTTAGTTAAGAGTTTTTATAAAAACGGGACAAAATTCTCATGGAAGTGCGGAGTGATAAAAGAAAGACTGGGAAAAAGGATGTTTGTAGTTTATCTACCGGAATTGGACTGTACTGTAAGGAAACATGTGGACCAGTTACTAGTGTACAAAGGGCTGGACGCACCAGGAGACCAGGATGACGACGACATGAGTTACAGCGGCTCATATGACCTCATAGATAGAGACCAGCTCGATGAACCGGAGCCAGAACTGTTTCGAGAGGACAACGCTACTCCTGGATCTGATGAGTCGAACAATGACGATTCATTTGCATCGGTGTCGGCAGATGGAGATACATCGTTGAGGGACGACAGTATGGACCCTTGCACGGAGAGCGCAACCGCACCAGGCTCACCCCTCCAGCAGGAGCTAGAGGAGGAGGAGAATGGTGATCAGTTAGCAGGAAGGCATGATGTTGAACCACAGTCGACGGCAGAAGGCTCACGAGAGGAAGCAGACACGGTCGGTGATGGTGCACCTTTATTAGTAACAGCATCTCGTCCAATACGAGCGGTGCGAAACAAAACATTAATTATAAAGTTTAACTAGGTATTTTCTTCGGTGGATTTGTATTTCCTTTTATCCCTATTCTGTATATCACCTGTTCATCTTTCAATGTAAACACGTGATTCATTAGATAACAATTTGAAGGATAAATTGTGTACTTAATGCTAAGCATATGTACCTACGGATACGATGGAGTTGGACAGGTTATTCTTAGAAATAAGGGTGGAGTAGTTAGAGGAATAACCATTGTCTCCCATACATAACCCTTTTTTTTTGCGTCAGAAGATGCGCTTCATCACATATGTTCCTAGATCAATTCTAAGCATTTCTAGTCCGGGAGCCAGAAAAAAAAGTGAAGAATGGCGGATAGGGGAGATCAAAGATGGCCGCCGCCAATCATTTAAAAAAATTCTATCTCTCCTGGTGGCTGGTAGGGCAAGTTTAGTATCATTTCCATACAAATCGATGCCGTAGAATTTGTTTCTGGTACTATTTCTTGTCTATTTCATAATAATTTCACAAGAAAAACGTAAAATGTGAAAATTTAGGTTGAAGATTTTTGCTTTGTAAGCTAATAACTTTTAAAAGTGACAAAATATGACATATAAAAATACTGTTATAAAGTGTGATTTGTGTGGATTCTATAAATAAACACACTTAATAATGATTTAGTGCAAAAACTGTGAAAAATTTAAAAGACTGCAGTCTGGGCAGTGGCTGAACACGCGCTATATGGCGTTAATCTTACAAATAGAGATTATACCACATAAAATAAGTTATTTAGGTAGGTCACATGCAAAAAATATGACCACAGTTTCCATCACACAGATATAGATCTAATAACTTTAACTTTCTTTAAAGAAAATATGAATGCAGCAAAGACAATCTTACTCGTATGCAACAGGTGCGTTCCAGGTACTAACTTTGATATCTGGTAAATCTGAAGAGTCTTCATTTTATGACCCCAAGAAGAAAACACGGAAACGTTTAGAGAAACACTGAGGGTTATACCCAGACATGAACTTCTTGGTATATACCAATTTAATTTCTTCTGGCAATATTATGGCCCGAAGTATGTGCTCGCAAATAATAGTTTTCATTAGTGGGATGTTCTCAGACAGCTAGTAAATGATGTGTTGATGTGGTGTAGTGGTCTGTTTGATGCGCAAAGAGGTATCTCTCTATCTTCGTGTGAGACGCCGAGTCATCCAACGACCCGATGGACCCTGGTGTCAGAATTTTACAGCCGCCTACTACAAGTAGCAGAGTTTCTGACATGGTTGTGTAACGACCACCGTTTAAGTAATCATAGACAGCAACCGAAACCGATAGCTCAACGTGCCCTCCACGCACGGAACCATATTTTTGAAAAGTTAAATTTAAATATCTGTTCTTGAATCTACTGTTTACCGGATCTGAGTTGTGTATGTCCATTATTATAAGTTATTCACTCGTCGTCGAGTTAGTCACAGTTGAAAGTGCTCGAGCCATGGATCTAGGAAATACTATGGCTCGGGCTTAAAATAAAAATATTTTGGTAATACGTCAATGTTCGTACGTTAACGTGAATAAAAAAGTTCCTTTAGCACATTATCTCTGAGGCGGTCGATGGGATGTATCTCTTGAAATTAAATGACGTCCCGCCGACATTGGTCACAATTTTGAGGCTAAAATCACCAGTAGAACGCAGTTTGCCTGGGCAGGGAAAGTTGCGTCATATCCTAGAGTCATCTTTGCCGCAATGCCTCAAAACAAAGGTATTCGATCGGTCGTTTACTAGTAATGAATGATACTTACGAGTAGGTACTAATAATCTAGCCAATACGTAGAACCTCTTAACGGTATTTTCCAAATTCATCATCATCATCACGGCCTTTTTTCCTCCAATTTCTTCCATTCCTGGCGATCTTGTGCCCTCTGCATCCAGTCGTGACCTGTATGTTGTCGGATGTCATCCACCCATCGTTTTGGTGGTCTTCCTCGGGGTCTTGAGTTAGCTCTAGGACGCCATTCGAGCCATTTCCAAATTATGCAAATATAGTTTGCGTCTTTCGTACTTGGGTATGCTTCATCAGTTCAGCGTAAAAAATGAACTGAACTACAAAGACATTTTATTATAGATACGGTACCCCCATAAAGCTTGAACAGAAAAATTGGCATGTGTCACGTAACAGCTCATAGCCTGACTGATTCATTGGTCGTCTTGTGAACCAATTTGAAGTAACAAATTTTTGCTCAGGTGGCGTATCTACAACCTAGAACCTACATATAATATCATTGACTGAACTACATAAAGTTAAAACTGACAGCAAAAGTAACTGACCGGCTACATATCCCTCACAGACTCAGAGAGTTACCTATGCTTAAGATCCCAGTAATTTACTAAAATCCAGAATGAGATTATAGTAACCAACATGGTATACATAGTTATAATTTATTTAAACGGGTTCTTATCGACAAATTGTAAAAAGTCTGAACTGCTGCTTAAAAGTTTGATATCTAGTTTTCGTCTAGAAGTGAAGCTAATTGAAATGGCAGTTGGCTGGGCACATCTGTTGATCAGTAGTATACCTAACCGATGTGATGGACGGTGGAGTTCAGATACGCGTTCTTGAATGGAGATTATGTCTGGGCAAGCGTAGCGGACGCCGCCATGAGGACCGGTGATTTAAAAGAAAGAAAGCGGCTGGTATTGAGTAGAAGTAGAAAGAAAGCAGCAACAGAAGATCGTCTAGTTCCCAGGGGGAAAGCCAATATCCAGTAATGGACTAAAATAGGCTGATGTGATGTTAAATGAGCATGCAAAAACTCACACTCGACTTTTTGTAAGATTAACGCCACATAGCGTGTTCAGCCACTGCCCAGACTGAAGTATTTTTAATTTTTTTCACAGTTTTTTTGCACTAAATCATTATTCGGTGTGCTTATTTTTAGAATCCACATAAATCACACTTTATAATAGTATTTTTTATATGTCATATTTTGTCTTTTTTTTAAAGTTATTAGCTTACAAACAAAAATCTTCAACCTTAATTTTCACATTTTTACATTTTTCTTCTGAAATTATTATTAAATAGACAAGAAATAGTACCAGAAACAAATTCTACGGCATCGATTTGTATGGAAATGATACTAAACATGCCTTACCAGCCACCAGAAGGAGAAAGGATTTTTTAAAGATGATTGGTGGCGGCCATCTTTGATCCTCCTCTCCGCTATTCTTCACTTTTTTCTGGCTCCTGACTAGAAATGCTTAGAATTAATCTAGGAACATATGTGATGGAGCTCATCAAATATAACTTTTTTTTTGGGCTAAAAGTGTTAGGCCTTACACTAGAGGGATGTAGAATATGTAGGTACTTATTAAGAATCCTGATATGTGGGTATTTGCATATACTCAGTTTGTAGTCGGACATTAAAGCGTTTACATGGTTTTTCGTGGTTTAATTCATAATTATCCTCGAACAGGATACTTATTAAGGGAAGTTGTTCAGTTTCATGGTCTGATCGACCTGTCAATATTCAGAGAGCAGAGCAATTGTCCCTCACATTCCGTTTTGACAGTTCCTTCTGCCTTCACATGCATCACGATTTCCCACCAAATTTTTTTGAAACCTGCATTTAAAGAGATTACGTTGATGTCTTTTCTATGGCGATTTCTTTGTCTATCAAGGCTTAGCTAAGGCGCAATCTCCACAGAGTAGACGTGGACATAAAATGGCATCTGTCAGACAAGTGATCGTCAGTCGTCATTGATGCGATGCGAGTCTCAGGTGTAGTGTAGTAGTTTGTATTTTCTGTTTTAAATACATTTTATAATGGAAACGGTTTTAAGCGTCGCGATCTCTCATGCTTTACGTCTCATCTATGGAGCTTGCCTCTAACAATCTTAACAAGTGTCACATTCAGTCACAACAATCTACCTTAAACACCTCACCTGTCACCTCTGCCACCGATTATCTCAAACAATGGATGTCAAGCTCGTGCCCAGCCATAGAAACGCAACAAGCTGATGTAGTATAAACAAAAACCCGACTGCGGTTATTTGAATGTTGTATTTTGCGAACAAAATCCGCCACCTTGAATTTATGATTTTTTAATATACCCGTGTCACTCGCGCTGGCTGTGCAGACGAATCTAATGACATCTCATATATCAAGATCCGCCCAGCCGTTTGGGCTGTAGCCCATGAAACATAAATTCATACATACATTCATACTTTCGAAAAACATAACCCCCCTGCAGCAGTCGGGTAATAAACCATCAGCTGCTGTGACAATACCGTCAAAGATCTTTGGGAAATGGTGTAATACACCATTCCTTGTTATACTCTATGGTTTCTAGTTGAGAGAGTGTTGTTGTATAAAGAATTAACACGTTCCCGGACAGAACGGTCATAGCATTCGCTTTTGCACTTCGTCTAGTGACAGAACTGTTATAGCCTACCAAATTGACGGTCGCTTTTTAGCCAGAGCTGCCCAGACATGCGCTCCATTCATACAAAAATGAGAAGAGCATATTTTAGTGTCACTGGGCAACTTTTTCCAATATTGTCAGTGTCAATTAGAGTAGTTTTTACATGTGTTCAAAGTTTCGTGTTACCCGTCTCCCTCACTCCCAAAATGACAGAGCGGGTATACCATTCCCGGTTGTATGAAATTTTTTCAGGCGGCTGGCATGTGTCACTTTTAGCAGACGTGTCTATGTGACCGTTTTCGCGCCAAATTTTAAGGTTTTCTAATCGATGCCAGTAGCCTGTTTTTAGCTTTATAATGATGCAATAACATTAGATTTGTAGTGTAAATTCAATACTCTATCCTAAATTCAATTTTATACCCTAAACACTTCAAATAAGTATAGATCACAGTAAGAAAATAATCAATTTTGTGGTTTGTTTGTGTACATATTATCGATACCTCCCGTAAATACAGACCAATTTCAAAATTCTTGACTATTAGAAGGCTAGACTAACACTGATTTTTATGATTTTACTTATTTCCTCGATAAAATGTCAAATTTCTATAATACAAATTTGCTAAGCATCCCACTTGTACTAACTGAGAAATATTTTAAGGGTTTGAGTATGTGTTCTTGTTACTTATTTACATTCTTATGGCTTGTAGCTTGGATAAAACTGGTAGATTATAAATAGGTAGCTTTTTATCACGGAAAAATTGCTTACTTCTACGTACTTGTAAATCCACACTACAGCTTTATGAGATAACAATAATTGCCCTGATAAGAAAAATATTTACTTTATAATGAAAACAAGATGGAAGTAGAAACATTAACGTTGATCCACGATCCTCAGATCGATATTGTGCGAGGCATATCTTCCAAAGATCCTGCCGAATCAATGATTTATTGGAGGAGCCACCTAAGGTCTTGTCTAAAGGAATCTCCTGATCAACAGCAAGACATGTCTGATCAAAACAAGATATAAGTTCAAACATGCATGATAAACCATGATTAGCACATCAATATTGGGAGACGCCTATCTTTCCAAGAGCCTGGTGGTAGTGTAATCTGGTCAGCTATTAGAACAGTTCTGTCGCAATTTATAGCAACATCTGACTGTAGCAAGTGCCAGAACTGCATTAACATTCGCTGCTATAGCCGTTCTGCCGCACTTAACAGTGTCTACTTACTATTGCATATGACAGAGCTGCAGTAGCAGTCGAAGGCTTTAGCAGTTAGTGTCACAATTTAATTACGCGTATTGCAAGCTATGTGACAGAACTGCTATAGCTTTTCATACAAAAAGCAGTGTCAAAGTCGTGTGACTTAGTGTCCGGGAACGTGTTAATCATCTTTGGATTTATTCTATTTTGTTATAAATCAGGATGTCATAAAATGACTGCACACATTTTAAGGGGTGAACCAGCCCATAAAACTGAACATTTTTTTCCAAGGAACAAAGGTTGAAACATGGAAAAAGATTTTGGATCTCCCATACAGAGGGATACCAGCTGGCTGAGGCAATTTGTATGAGAGGCCCAATTTCTTTTGTGTGACTTTATATTACGTTATGTCTATGATCATGACATGACTGAGTGGAGAATCCTAGAAAAATTAGATAAATCTTAATTCTATCTGCTTCTGATGAACGAATGATTAAGGAATTCTAAACAAGTAGGTACTTATAAAAACTTAATATCAACACTAGACTTGGACGGACACTACTTTATTTATCACGGGAAATGACTCATTATCGCAAGAAAATCCAGTACCTATAATGCTAGGCGGACATTCAGCAATTAATATGCATCAAAACGCCGGCGTCAGGCGTCTGCCACCCCCGCAAGTCAATGCTACTCACATTAATTATCATTCCATAGTTACTGCTAATACGTGGTGTAGAGTGCGACTTACCTAAATACAAGCCAATTGCTGAGGAATTTTAGACAGTAGGAATAGGTTACGAGTATGACGACATGGCGTATTCAAAATAACCTCTGGAACCCGCGCCTTAGCCACAAATTAGAGAAATGCACGCAGGGCGCCTATACAGATGGCTCACTCAGTACTAGCAACGATTTTGACGCTTACTGATAACTGGAATCTCAGGGGAACAGAAGGTAAATAAGAAGATAGTATGCACTTGGCACGAACGTCATATTTATTGGATTAAAGCTCTTTTGCTTTTTAGGGTTTCGTTGTCTACTAGAAACCCTTATCATTTCGTCAAGTCTCTTTGAAACAAACTCTCTAAAATGTTTCTGTCTCGAGATATTTGCTTTTAAAAGGGGCGTTTTTGAGCCATAATTTGTTCCAGCTGTAACTTCTAAAGTATGCAAGCTAGAAAATTTTAAAAATTTGAATATAGTTTCTAATATGAAGTTACCACGAAAACTATAACGAATGCTGTACCACTTAAGATTAAGGAAATATTAAAGTTTTTCAATTTGCGGTTGGTAATCATACAGTTGCAAACAAACCAGCAACAAAATTAACTTTGTAACGCTGAAAGACTTGATACTTAAACGTTGACTACGAAACCCTATTTGTTGTCTGACACCCTCTTGGCCGCTTTTTATGATTTGAGATTTTTGGCAGTAGCAACCCTAGCTATGTAACAAGTCACGATCGCAAAAATCGTAAATAGGGTTGAGTGAACCTTCTGTAAATCTAATCTCTCTATTTTGTGCCTGAATTGTTTAGGTAGGAAAGCAAGTATAGCGGTACCTTGTAATTTTATAACACCCTGTAAACTAATACTATAAATTCCAACGGATTCTTTATCTTTGCATATCTCGTAAGATTGTAAAATTACTAATACAGCAAAGTTTGATGCGTGGGCGCAGTTCATTGCCTGTTAGCATTGAATGGATTGGATCCATGGTAATTAAAGTTATTCACACTGTTGATATGCTACTGCATTTGAATAAGCATTTTTTAATTAAAAACAGTTTATTTAAAATTTTGACTGGCCCGATGGCGTAGTGGATAGTACCCCTGCCTGCCACGCCGAGGGTCGTGGGTTCGATCCCCACCGACACAAATATTTGTTAAGTCAATTTTCAAATATTTGTGTTTAGTCTGGGTGTTTTCTATGTATAATATGTATGTATTTACAAAAAAAGTATATAAGTATTGATATCAGCTATCTAGTTCCCATAGTACAAGCTTTGCTTAATTTGGGGCTAGATAGCGCTGTGTGAAATGGATATTTATTTATTTATTTGACATGTTTTACCTTCCTTGTACCTATTCGAATGTCAATTAAATATGTTTGAAGTCTGTTCAGCATAAAATGGAAGTATTTTTATAGGACATATAGCTTCGTAAAATAATGGAATGCTAGTCCTTGGATCCTATAAATTATCTTACAAAAAGTATCAATCAATATCATACCTATCATTCTTTGACTTTATTGTTGTTGTACACGTCTTACTAGACCTAAAATAGAAATACCTAAAATCAATTACAAATTAGGTCTAAAATAAAAAAATAGTACCTACTTGACCTACCAACACCCTATTTAAATAATATTCATAGAATCAATTAATAATCAAACATTCATATTTTTTCCTATAATTAAAATAGTTAATTATGCTTACATTCATATCTTTGAAGCTATAAAGATTAGGTAGGCAATTTCAATAACACATTGAATTTTTTCATAGATATTTTTTATCGAAATGTTTGATGTAGTGCTAATCATCTTCCAATCTTTGTAATCATCTTTTGATTCACACTTTTTATCTGTAGGTATAGGTAAGTATTTCTTAAAAATAAATACAGTAATCTAAACTTTATTTGCTTACTCCTAATAAACGTTTCGACATAGATGTTGAAACTTAAAATCCAGTGGTAAATCAAACATTCTTTATTAGTATAGGTACTGTAAGACAACCTTGTAGGAAGATTGTTGCCTTAAAAATGAAGAGGTATGTAGGTAGACCATTAGGTCAAGATAGTGCATTTGGGGATTATGCAAAACAGACATTAGCAATCTATTCATGCTTGAGTCAAACTAATGTTTAGTCTGATAGGTTTTTCGAGGATTTCATCTTCCATACATTAAACAAGTAGTTGCATTGCAGACTACCAACCTAAGTTTCTACCTAAGTATTTGAAAAGATGGTAAGCACACCTATTAAAATAGTTTACGGAAGCCTCAATGCTGCTCTTATTCCAAATCATCAATCAATGTTTTGTTAGACAACAAAATCATGTAGCAATAGGATTTGGCAATGTTTCATGACCGACCGCTGCCTGCCTAACGACAACCCTATTTGGGATTGCTATTGTAAGTGGTATCACCGCTACCATGCGGTTGACCACAGTCGACAGATATTCAGCCGAGGTCAAAAACTCAATATCGCCTTTTGGATACGAAACACCTAGCCTTATACAAGACTAGGAGTAGAAGTATTCTAAGCCACACGATGACAGGTTTACAAGCTTCATAAAGCAGAAGAAGAAGAAGAATCAGAAAATGCATGAAGCAGAAAATAACAACAACTACTTACTTTTAAATAGTAACTGACTTTAAAAAACAAAAGCCTATTTTACTAGTTTTGGCTTATTATTATTACCTATGTAAAGTCTGATTAATTTTCAGTGTCGAAATGTTTTGTGTAACATGCTTATCTACAGCTCAAATTACAGCTGATTGTAATGCAAACGAGTCCTGTCCAAGAGATGGCAGCAGTGTCGCAACAAAAGCGCTTATCTCCCTCACCTCTATGCAAAATATTAACATTGCTAATAAGGCCGTTGCCTATATAGATAAGGCCATCATTGTTGATAGCTAGTTCATTGTCGCGATGATAATTTTATGCTATTCTTGGAACTTCTGCGTGTTTGAAATCTTGCTTTCCTAAGTGGTTTCTTGCGCACACTGTAAGAGCTATAATTGTTTTTCCCATGCCTTTCTTGGTATGCGCAGAACTTTCCTTTGAATCCAAGTAGAAACGCAACGGTTAATAATTCATGAAAATATGTCTGATAGGACAATCTCTAATTTGTTTTTAAAGAGACGTTTACTTGCTTAACAGAAGACAAATTTTATCAAGCCTTCGGAATTCCGCTGGGTTAAGACCTCATCCTTTCTTTCGCTACTTTTGTCAATTCTGTGCCATTGTATTGAAATCTTTGTTAAACCCATCCATTTTGCTTAGTCAGCATATAAACTGAAGCAACGGGTACCGAAGGCGAAAGGTCCTGGTTGTATCACCTTCTGTTGGAATCATCAGGTATGGAAGCGTCCATTCGACAGCCTTTTAGGATAGGTATGTATAGTCTAGGTGGACTATGAATGTGAATCCATGAGGCATCGTCCTCACGAGTATCTTGCAACAACTCTGTGAGTTTCTTCCTCTACGATAAGCTTTTGTACCCATTACGGGTACTTATCCATGCATTTCGTCTCGCTCTTTGCGTCTGAGCCTTAGAGTCTGAGCCCGGACTACCTTCAACCATGATTCCTGTAAATTACCCAAGTTTTAAAGTTGTTTTCGTCTGTATCGCACGCTGGAAGTTTTTACAAGCGTAGGTACTCGATCGCGTGTGTACAGACATTTAAAATGTGACACTGAACCAGCGACTTTATTGTCAACCTCAACCACATTAATGCTAGAGCATAGATGCGCACACACAACAGGTCGGTCAAGTGATGTAATGCTGACATCACACTATTCATTATTCCGAGCTGGTTTGACAGGCTGACCTTCGCATTATCCGTGAATATGGATAGCGAGGATATCTGAGCGCGTATTTGCAAGTGCCAATTTTATTTGAAGGTACAAATTGAAAGGAGACGACGCTACGCAGCAAACAACGAAAGTGTCGCTACTTTTAACTTTCTAGGACTTGAGCGCACCAGCAAAAAACACTTTGTGTCTTATTTCGTGATACTGTCTCACTTGAAGTAATGGACACCTATCTAGTCGAAATCTACCAAAACGTCACTTGCGTCAGTTGCTACGTTGTGTCGTCCACTGTTAACTGGTACCTTTAAATCCGATTACTGTCTGATTACTCAAAGGGAACTCATAATAAAACTAGATTCAAATACAGGATTACCTATAAAACTAGATAATATCATATCTGAGTAGTCTTCAGTTGGTGCCGAAATTTTAACGCACTTTACAAGGCATAAAAACACCACTTCTCATGTCTAAAAACGACGCCATAACTGGAATTTCCTTCTGGTTTTTCCGCTCTTCTATTGATTTAGGCACACACAACTACTTACCTACAGCATTACAAACTTGCTAACAACTTAACATCAAACTACTATTTTATTGAAGCTGTGTCTGTTTACAATTTTAATGTGTATGCAAGTGTTTCTGTATTTCTAGTCGTTTGAAATCTTCTTCGCAAACAAAATATTTCAAATATCAGTCTGCTCTGCATGTCTGTATTCTTTCCACTCAGAAGTTTTCTTTATGTCGTTTGAAATAGAGTCTAGAATGAAGCAGTAAAATCTAGTTCTGACCTCCATTGTCAGTCAGCACATGCGCACCAACCGACCACCTTACTTAGACAAGGTCTCAAATCATTTTCACCCCAACTTTCTACTTTCCACCGCCCTATTAAGGCTCTTTAGAAAATTCTTCCGCGTTTGGAACTGTGTCGTAGTATGTTTAATCAGCTGTCTGCCCCAATTGATAATTTGTTAGTGCTGTAAGGCTGCTGGCTGAAATCATTTGCCTGGCGGAAATTAAAAATAATAACGAAAAATTCGTTAAAGAAAGGTGTTTATGAGAACTACTAAAGCTCTAGTGAAATACATTCGAAAATGGAATCAAAGTGAAAGTGGGGTTATGTGACACAATTTAAGGTTAATTTTCGTTGTCGTAGCAACTGATTTTTGACCGTCAAACGTTTTGTTGTGTTTGATTTTGTGATAAGTTCGTATTGTACCTATTAATATTGCGGATAATTTTCTGTGTAGTAATATTATGGAAGCCGTGTGAAATCGTTTTACCGATGTGATGTTATGCTAATCTAATTTATGACTACGTCGTTGATCAATAAAACTGGCAGGTAGCAAATAATAAGAAGAAAAATAAAACAAAAATCTTTCTGTGGCAAAAGCATCGACCTACGTACAGCCAAAAAGGATTTTGCTAACTAAAATGCAAATGAAATAATTTTATACTGCCTATAAATGATACCAGTACAATAAAACCTGGCATTTACGGTCTCTTTTATCAATGTATCCACCCACAAAATGTTATCAACTTACTCATTCAATAATTCATTTAGCGAATTCCATACGTGATGATGTGTTTTTGTGTTATAGCCAAAATATTGTCACTTTTAACCTTTCCAACACCTGCTTTGGTGATAATGAGTTTAATAACTTGTAGTTCCTCTATCGCCGAAACTAAATTAATTGATTTTATAGTTTTATTTGCTTTTATAGTTTTTGTGTTCAGAGCTGTTACTCAGTTACATATTAATACTATTGACCTTTCTAACACCTTATTTGATGATAATGAATCTTAACTAATATTTCGAGGTGAATCTAAAGTATTAGATTACAAAGTTAATCAATTTTCATAGCTGTCTTGCTTTCTAAAGATTTCTGTTTAAATATTTATGTTAATCTTTATTTAGACTTGAACACTACTTTTAGTAACTAGAAATTTAAATAAAGATCCAGTAAGAATCTAGGTTTCTCATTTTAGTAACTTGACCATGACGAAACTCAAAAGCAACAAAACAAGTAGCAGCCTAATTTGCTTTAACCATAGGTTGTTAAGATAACGATGCTCATTAAGACTAATCTCTTTATCTTATTCTGGTTATATAATAACCTCACCAAACATTCACTTGTAAAGAATTGTGTCTGCCTTCAGTTAGTCTTATTGTGAAGATTCATGTGATTGTCGGTTATTGATTTATTCATTCTCTTTGGAATTTTATCTTAAGCTATTGCATATTAGGTTACAGACATCATCTATAGTAACCATATCGATATTTAAAATCTTTTAATATTAACATTAGAATGACCCGGCCATCGCACCAGACTATCGTATCTCACAAGCAAATAGTGTGCGATTGCCAAGTCATTCTAGTTATTGTTAATATAAAAGTTTTTAAATATCGCTATGGTTACTGTAAGATGATGTCTGTTTCCTAATTATGCAATAGCTTAAGATGAAAGTTCCCTGAAGTAGTCCTTGAATAAATCAATAACCGACTTGGCATCACATGGATCTCACAACTTTTTACAGTAGAACAACTGAGAGGCGAGACTTGGTTCTTTTTACAAGTGAATGTTTTTGGTGGGATCTCATTTCTTTTTGTAGGTAGTCTTCCTTCTCTTTTCTGAACGACTTCTTAAGTCTCAGCTACAGATCATCAGGTCCTCAAAGCCCATCCGCAAAGTTAACTTTGTAATCCTATATATTTGTATGGAAATACAAAGTTAATTATGCGGTTGCAACCGAATTTGCATAATGTTATAGTTTTTCCTTTATTCATACACTAAATACAAGTTGTATTCTAAGTTTGAAGATCCTCAGTCTGCTAGAAGTACCTTAGAATTTTGATGATCGGTCAGTCAGTCAGGCAGAAAATTAAGAAACTTTGACTAACTATAACTTCTAAAGTACTGGTATAAATTAGATGAAATTTAAAATCTATCGTGTCTATGCATTGCTTGATAAGATATTTTGAAATGAGGGTTCTAAACTTATCAACAAGGGAGTTATGGGGGTCGAAAGTAATTAACGGGTTCGAGAAAAGGATGGTACGGCCGTGCCGCTTTCAGCTCGACTTGGTGGGGGCACTGCCGTGCCCCCAGATATAACCATTGTCTACATAACTTGTGACCTTTTTTAAATGGCTGCTAATATTTCTTGCAGATTTTGAAGGTCTTATTTAAAAATATTTGCTTATTTGTGCTAAGTATGGTCTTGTATTGTAATAGATTCATTTTTAACTCTGGTTGGTTTTATTACTTAAATAGGTTGAGTTTGTTGGCACCACACACTAATAAATATTTATCAGTAGGTACCAAAATACCTAGACAATGATTAGAAGAAATAACAAACCTTTATCTAATCAATTTTATCGATTTTCTATAACCGGAAAGATATAGATACATTCAATTCATTTCAGTTTCAGTCATGCAAAACACATAGGCATTATTTTTCATCCTTACTATCTACTGCCACATTTTGCTACAGCTTGCTTTTGATTTCTGGTACCTAACTAGACTACCTACCTGCTTAATTTATATAGCCACCTACCCATTATTTAAGTAGTTACCTACCCTAATGTATATTCTATTATCATCACCCTGGCGATCCATTTGCTTAATTACCTTAACTGAGTATAAAGTCGGTCTACCATATTTCACGGTATATCTAATCTAGGCCAAGGTTGGGTAAAGTAACATATACAGCAAATACTCTGGCCGTATGATGTCATCCATGTAAACTCGTGTGGACATGCTTCGTTTAACTTACAATGTTGTAAAACTATAAAATTCTACGGTTTATATGTATGCTTGCTTGATTCCATTGTGGATCATTTCGAATTAGCATTCTTGACGGCTTCTCGAAAGCTTGAAAATCGTTGTTTGAGCCAAAAGGTAGTTGTTGGAAGGGACTAAAGCTCACTGCAAAGGATCAATGGTCAATGCTTTTTTTTTTTAAATAATTGTTGATCATCGACGATGTTGACAACCATTTGGCCACTGCTTGGCCCTTTTCTAGATCATAGGAGCTTATCCTTTGAACCGTAAAAAGCAAATCGCTGTTACTAAACGAGCACCCTGAGTAAGTACCTAGAAGACCAGATTATGATGGTATTGATGATGATGATTGATGATGATAACATCAAATAAAGTTTGTCGTTAATAATGCATTCAAATCAGTAGTGCTTACCTAGTTGAGATCATCTTTATTCAGGATGTAGGTAGGTATCTAATTGATTCGTCTCGTTTTCCTTATTGGAAATAAACAGACAATTTTGTACCTACTCATTGATCGCTTTACCTTTTATTGATGCCCACACAAAAGCATCATCTATCGTTAATACTTGTCAACTAAATTCTACTACTCTAGTTCTGCATACATGACAAATATGGGCTGTCTGTAGATTTTGAGCTGACTGAAATCAACAACTGACGCCCTGGTAGATGAACATCTAGCCAAATTTCAAAAATATACAGCAGATGGACAATGCATGATAAGACGAATAGGTAGACAAAAAAATAGTCACGCTTACGACCAAGAGGATCGAAAATTTTAGTGGGCAGACCACCTGCTCGTTGATCATAACGATATCGTCATGGTTACAAGACCTTAATAGATAAGGCTGGTAGAATTGTGTGAGGATGGGCGCTAAAAGAGAAGGCCTACCCTGCAGTGGGTGGTTTTGTTAAGATGATGATAATGATGATACATTAATCTGCAAACAACTGCAATTTACTTAACTTTCAAAAGAAAATGTTTTTAACACCGACACACCATCTTTACACATCATACACATCTTATCATAAATCACTCAGTAAATGGTCACAATATCTCATTCAACCAGCTGTTCACAATGCAAATGTACTTCATACAATAATTACATGCATAGGAAATCACCTGTCCATTGGCAACCGACCATCGTTTTCGTCTCCATCAAATTGAATCTATCCGTCTATGGCGTGAACAATAAGCAAACTATGGGTGACCATTGCTGGTTCAGCAAGGCATGTTATTTTGCATGCCCTAATATAGCCAGTAATAGATGATGGTATAAACACTAGCCAATACTTCTTACTTTGTGTTTATGTGTTTGCACACACGCAATAGTAATGCAAGGAATATGGAACATGCAAATAAGTATTAGAGTAGGGTTTGTTATTGTTTTGGGTTTACGTCATTTTATTTAAAATAAGTGATTGTCGGTCGTCGAAAGACTATTATTTTCCTAACATTATGGATCAAACATCACTTTGGCTATATTAGCAACTGCTGAGAGCTCAGCTATCCCCATAACAGAAAGAAACGATCTTCATCATCTTTATTTGAGATGGCCAAATTACTGGCTTCAAAGTCATCGTTTTTGTCATCCATTCGCTTGTTCATTGATGGAGATGTGAAATATCTTATCCCTATCACTTGTATGACCTCATCGGTAGGTAGTTGTCAACTTCTTACTCACATTTCAGCGTCTCCTGTTAAAATTGAATTAGGTATCACTTCTTTATAGCCTCTCTATTATTACCAGTTGCATAAACTACTATTGTTTCTATATAGTTATACATCCTATCACTTGTTATCCATTTCTCCATCTCTATGATTGCCTATTCGATTAAAATCAGTATCCAAACGTTCTTCACATCCTTTCCTTTAGTTCGTGCGCAGATTTATCAATAAGAAGCTATCTTCACGTCACATCCGGTCGGGATAGGATATGACGCCACTATCGTAAGATTATGGGGAACTATGGGTTCGATAGTGTTAGGTGTTCATTGACTAGGAAGATGAGTAACAAGCAAAGCCATTTTTTCGCTGTGTTGTACAGTGTGGTCTTGTTGAGCTTTAGATAGGAACTTTGGAACTTTAGATAGGAACGAACCATACAGCCGCCATATTTGAATGGCCGCCATTTCTAATAGCTACTACTCTGAGATGGCCACCCTTAGAAGCATGAGCATGTCTAGCTATCTTGTGAAGAAAAGTTGGAACCTCCGATTTTTACCGTTTCGTTTTGGCTTGTCAGCACATTGACCAACAATTCTATATTTAAAATTTATCATGCTGTCAAAACTCGGACACAGCGACAGCCTGGTTGGTACTCGTGTTGCTTTAAGTCTAGACATTCTCCTATTAGTCTGACCATAAAGAGTGCCCCATTTCATCACGTCTACGATCACGCTCAATCAGTGGCGTATTAACACTAAAACAAACTAAGCAATCGCTTAGGCATCACGTCTTAGAGGGCACTAATAGAAGCACTAAGGCCCCGCGGCCGATTGGTGCCATTTCCAGCATTTAAAGTTGCTCATTTACTCTTTTTGCCGGGGGTTATTATAGGTGTGCCCTTTTGGCCAAATAGTTTCTTTTGTATTGTAAGCGTTGTCATTTCTGACTTGTATTTTAAACGTAATAATGTCTAGCTTACTTTGCTCGTGTTACTTGACTTTTGCTTTACATACAAATACGGGCGTGTATTTCTTAGGGCACCAAGTAGTCTTAATACGCCCTGCGCTCATCACAGACTATGTCGAATAGCAGACGAGCCATCGAGCCATTTTATTGCTGGCAAAGCAATCTTCACTTCCATCGACTGGCGTCCTTAAGAAATCATCTAAATAACTATTTTAGCTTCTTATGTCTCAGTCGTTACACATAATGTATAGGATCTTATCTAGTTCTAGACTGTCATAGAGGAAATGCTAAAAGCATTAATTACAAAAATAAACTGTTGTCTTATCGGTACTGTGCACGACGACAGGCACCTTTTTATAAGAGTCTCTTCTCACGACCGAGAAAGTCGTGAGAACTATAAACTGTATAAGGTTTTGTTTACACGGACTTCATGTTGCGGATGTTAGATTGAATCGTCTTTATTTCATTGCTAATTGATAGAGATTCTTTTCTTTTTCTTTTTTATTTTATTAAAGGCATTCATGGTCTTATGGTGGGGAATGATGGGATTGGTTAAGTTAATACTTAAAATCTCATCTTAAATTCCAGTCATTTCTGGCTTTGCCAAAAGCACAGAAAAGGGCTTTTAGGATCGAACCTATACATTCTGTTCCCAGGAGCCAAATTTTACGTCAAAGAACGTCCCACGGAAATAAAAAATAAATCTAACCTTCTCAGCGGTGTTTATTTGCCGTCGTCTGGTGCCGGTTTAGAATAGCATCACCCTATATGTTTCTCGTGGGTGTCGTAACTAAGGGATTTGAGAGTTGATGTGTAACTTATTGCACGATTTTTATGATGGTTGGTTTGCACGAAGGAGGTCCAATACCTTGGTTGGTTGATTGTTCTTATAAACTATTCTTGCATCTGCCATTACTATTCAAGCAATACACTATTGTTCAAAAATAAACCCCTACATCGTGTATCGTCTACACGACTCTTACAATCTTGTAGTACAAACAGTTTTGTTTTCATTTCGTTGCGTGCTTGTGTTGTCTATAATTTCTTCCTCTGTGCGGTATGGAGGTTGTCACACGCGTCGCAATTTTGCGGTATTATTCCCGTCCGGTGTTACCGTGTTAATGAATGAAGCCGCTTGTATAAGCACTCACGACGAGGATAAACCATGGATTCATCATTAGGGTTTAATGTGGACTTACGTATTAAGTTTTAAACAACTTTTTTCATTGAGTCGACGGTAATAATTTAGAACGTTTTCGACTAATGCATGGCAACGTCTACTTAGTCGTAGGTTCGAGGGATTGAAAATTTACTAATGGTCGGTCAGGGCGCCAATTACTGCAGTACCTACAGTCATTCGACTAGGCCATTTGACAGCTGTCAAAATTGTGATAATGCTATGGCTTAAGGTCTATTTTACTTTGTTGACATACTGTTCTAGTGTGGGTTTGATAGCTGTCAAATATGGCCTATTCGAAAGACTGTACTTACGTTGGCAAAGCCACGTCATACGTCACAGGTTCAAGCCCAATTTCTCATTTTCGTTTATGCCGCACTTTTACTGGCATGTGTGCGAATGCCCCATGGCGTGCTTTACCACTCTCTTATGTTTTTTTCTCAGTTTTTGCTCATATTATTACTATTACTGCTATTCTATAAGTGGTTATTTGCGTAATAATATAATTGGAATAAGTAAATGCACTTTCTTTAGCAGTTTTTCGTTTACTTTCGCTATTACTTACTTTACAACTTTTAGCCTTTCTCTCTTAATTAACTTAATATTACAATAATCACATCATATTTTTACTATCATTACAAAGAGAAAAATTTGTATTAAATTTGAGGTCGATAAACTGTAAAAATACTGAACCAATTTTAAAACTTTGTCACCGTTAGAAACCTGCACTTAAAGTGGCCGGTCGAATAGGCCTTTTGACTGCTGTTAAACCCATACTAGAAGGCACGTAAAGAAAGAAAAATAGACCGTATATCATACTATTTACATGATTTTGACAGCTGTCAAATAATTTCTTTTCGAACCACCGTTCTGTAGCTAACCAGTCTGTAGGTAGAACTTAGACTAACATTTTTAGAAAAAGACGTTTGGAAAACGCCTTATTCAGTTAATAGCTTAAAGTCTTAAGCCTTAGACACAAGAGATCAGTCGATACAAGATAAACATCTTAGTTGTTTTTACGTACCTACGTAAGTGATAAATAAAATGCTTGTAAATGTAAAAATATGTAAAAATTCAGAACGTTATTTATAAACGTAGGTACCTACTTACCTCGGTAATCTGTATACTTAATGATCAATTATTTATACTTACGCTGTTCTTAATAATAATAACTTAATTAATTATGACATTACGAAAGTACCAGTTTATTTATAGGTAATTGGGTATGTAAAATGTATAGGTTTAATATTTTTTCTAAAACTTTATGCTATTTTACGAAACTAATTTGGTTCTTTTGATTATTGGATTATCCTTATTTTTTATAATTGTTTAAAAGTTTTTCATTAATGACGTCATCACTGGGCAACTAATGAAACGAACAACTTTATTTACATACTTTGCGAACAACCACCATGCAAATTTTATCGCAAATTCCACAGACATAATATTGTCTGAGTTCTGTCAATGTAGAATGCGGAAACATAATGTTATTTCCTTTTCTCTCATACAGTTTTCTGTAAGGAGATTGAGATAAAATATTGTCTGTCAGATCCCTTTAATTTTCGAACGCGACTGTTTCGCCATTTTATAGTGCCAACAATTTATGGTACGTCAAGTGTCAAAGTCTTGTAAACAAAGTGCGATTTATCAGTTTTTTCTTGATATATTATCTTTGCAGTGCTTTTTTTGTGATAAAAGACTAAATTAAGGAAATGACATCATGCCTGGCTGTTCCTTAATACAGTGCGGCGTGCGTCTTATTAAAAATCGCCCTGAAATTAGTTTGCACACGTAAGTACACAAATCTGCAATTTTACTTGAACTTTATAAGATTATATGTAATAAAAGCCACGAGCAGCTATTTTTCGCTATAAAGCAGCAAACTATAAACTTTTTTTCCCCAATATATCATTAATTTCTTTATTTCTGCCGATACTGATTTCATACAAACTGATCGTCGGCTAGGGTTGGGGTAGTACATAGTCATGGTATCGATATATTTTGCCAGAATTCGTAAGAATGGAAGGAAATAATGAATCTTGAGAGTTCAATTCAGAAAGTTATAGGTAATGTACCAAAGTTACCAAGTTATTTTAGTATATACCTGTTGAATAATTTAAATACTTTTTTTACAGATAACCAAAAAATGGAGTTAAAAGAAGGAAATTGCTTGATATTATTGGCACCGAAAATATAAATCCACGTCATGGACAAATATTGACATGCCCTGTATTTTGGTGTCGAGTGTTATAACAGAACTCTGGATAAGTTATGCCAACGTGAAGAAGCCTTACCTTGCCAACCCCTTTGGTAAAACCTAAGGAAAATGATAGATCTGTTTTGACTGAACAGCAACAGGAACAAAGTGGAAGGAAAAGGAAAATTTCTGGAATAGCACAAGAAATTCAACCTGTGTTTTGTTATGAATAGTTATGATAAATTATTATTTTTGGCTTTTGTTTGATTATTATTATATAAATTTTTACCCCTACAACTTGTTTTTCTTTTAACAATTTATTTACTACACACAAAAACAGTTAAGTATTATGAAAATTCACAACAGCATAAGCATAATACAGTAGTAAGGTACACAAAAATATCAACAGCGTAGGCATAATGCCCGTCAAAACCATCATCATCTTCCTAACCTTATCCCAACTAGGCAGTAGGCAGTTACCGACTATCAACATCGATTTTGGGTCCAAAATGATTACAACCCTACAAAAATCCGCCATTTTGTGAGTCCAACATTGTTTAGGTATTCACGCACATTCAGAGGGTACAGCCAGTCCATAGGTTTGTAATGTCTTTGGCAAATTCAGTGTTATCGTAGGTACTATCGATAGTTTTGCAACACTACATCAAACGTCCAACTGACATGACAGAAGCAAGCAAGGGTGAAGCAAAGAGTAGGTAACTTTTATTGGGGAGGAAGTTCGTTATAGGCGTCTCGAAAGAGTTTCATTTAATTTTTTGCACAGTATGCACATCACAAAGGTCAAATAAAGGTTATTTAGATTTTGCAAAAATCAAAGTGATCTTTAACTTTTTAGAACTAAAAACATGAAAATACTATAAAAGACCAAAATATCTCCAAATGGATTTCTTACTTTACGTCTTCGAGTTAAGAGCGCATTAAATTTTTTCTAGCAAATTTGCAAATATTGGCTTTATAAACATGCGAGTTTCTCGAAAACCGTTATGTAAAAATAATATGTTACTTGAACATTTAATCAAGCATATCTTCATCTAAAAAATGTACAATGTAAATATTAACATTTTAGTTTTAAACCTGTTACAAACAGCGATATCTAAAGCGACAAAACCAAAATTCAGGAAAAGACCTCAAATCAAGCGTGAGTTTTAGAGTTTTGGTTCACTGTAAAAAAATATCAATTATACAAAAATATATTTGAGAACAAAGTCTACAGTGAACATTTTACAATTTTATTCAGAAATATAGAATAATACCACGTTTTTATATACGATTTTTTGCAAAATAATGCGCCATTATAACGGCTTCTGTATGAAAAAATAACAGTAGTAAAGATTTAAAAAAAATATATGTTATTTAAGAAGATGTACTAAATCTAATTGCAGAAAAATATATTTATTTTTATTCATAATATCACTGTAAAAAATATTCAAACATCCCCATGTTTTTCGCAAAATGACGCTCCGAGAGGTCTGGCAGGGAAAATTGTATGGGCTTCGTGAAAAGCTCTATAGCGGCCTTAAGCTTTACATGCCCAATTGCCTCTAGGAAGTCGGTGAATGTTGTTTAAAATAACATGTTGATTGTCAACAGTTGACAACCCATTTACAGCATGAAGATTAATAAAAATTGCCAGTAGTGATAGTAGTTACCGATTATGAATACCGAAATTTTGAGAATTGAACATTTATGTAATTGGACATTGTAGCCATTATTTTTAAGAGGCTTGACATTTTAAGATTTGGACATTATGTTCCTTTGGTTAAGTTTAATGAAATGAAAATACGTAACTAAAACTTATTTGAAGAGACTTTGGATTGAAGATACTTTGCCTGTTCTGAGTTTTATTCGCATCACAGGATTCTTAGTCATAAATCCAATAATGATAGTTGTTACTACTTAACATAATAGAAACGCAAGAATGCACGGAATTTCGTACATTCACTGTACAATAATACCTACTATTATAGTAGGTATTGTAAGTATCTGTTTTATGCAAATGTCGTTGGAAGCTGCACTACCGTTACTTGGAATTCCACAATGTGGGAAAAGCGAGTTTCTTATTCTTAGTATGTGTACATTGTGTATCTAGTAGTAAACTGTGCGTATGTTGGATTGGAATAACTACAGTAGAATAGGAAGAAAATTAAGGAAAACCCCATTTTTGCAATCTACGTTACCTATTAAGGGAGGAACTAGGTACGTACAAGGATGCTACGGCTGTCCTCTCGTCGAGGTCCTCAGTCAGCCAGTTTTTAAAGCTATATCATCATTATCATCTTCCTGCCCTTACCGCAATTCCCTACTTGGGATCGTCGGCGCAACAAGTTTTGTTGAACACAAAATCATGCTGCAAAGTTTTAAAGCTATATGACATATATAATTTATACTTAACTAAATCAACCCTTCACAGCTCATCTCTGATCCGATGCTTCGCGATTTCAATAGATTATCTTACGAGTTGAGTTTTATTTCTTAGTTTTTCGATTGGTTAGGGGCCCCATGTTTATTGACATAATACAAAATGTTTACAAACAAACTAATTACACAAACAGTAGCCTTGGTAGTAGCAAAAGAAAACAAATCAAATCTTCTAATGATGAAAATGATAGAAATATATTTAGCTTCTTCCGCACCTAGGATGGTTATGCTGCTGAGTGAACCACAGTACGACCGCAACCTAATGCAAATGTACTAGCGATTAACACACCAACACCGCAACCGCCGTTTTACTTTCTACACGTGTTTTCTCCTCCACGGAGCATCCTCAGGAAATCTTCGACAGTAAAGTTCCGAGCACAGACTGAGTGACCGCCTCTGTCGGCTCGGGCTTATAAATGATTTCTCTCACCGTTGGATGACGCAATTTACGAGGACCAATCAGAGCGCAGATACATCAGGCGGCTCTCTGCGATTGGTTGTTCTGAAAAATTCGTAGCAACGGTGAAGAGGAAACATTTACCTGCTCGTTGAAGATGGTTCCAGTACACCCGTGTCGTATTATTTCTAATTGTTCCAACACGTTCAGTCTTCGGCCCTTATCACAAGTGTAAAACTTTATAGGAATGGCCGTCCGCTAAATTATGCCCAGAGTCAAGTAAATGTTTAGCGAAATGCGATCTTTCTGGACGCTCATTCCTGTAAGCCGAGATGTGTTCCTTATAACGAGTATTAAAACTACGACCAGTTTGACCTACGTAGACCCCACTACACTCATCGCATGCAAGTTTGTATACGCCCGACTTCTTACCAACCTCAGTCTTCTCTTTGCCGTTGCAAACCGCCCGACGGATGGTGTTGTTAGTCCTAAACGCCACATGAACATCATTGTTCCTCAGAATTCTTGAAATCTTGTCTGAGATGGGCCCGACATACAGTAAGCTTGACCGATAGTGATGAACATCACGTTCCTGTGGCGCTGAGTACAAACGACTAGAAACCTGTTGACCAATCTTTTTCCTGATTAACCCGTCCACCATTCGCCGTTCGTATCCGTTCGCAACCGCAATCGAGTAAATGGTGTTCAACTCTTTATCATATGCTCGTGAGGATAGTGGATAAGTTAATAACCTATTTACGTAACTGTGAAAAGCCGCTAACTTGTGTTGCCAAGGGTGACAAGAAGTCGACGGAATGACCAGGTCAGTGTGAGTTGGTTTTCTATATACTTCAAAGGCATGCTGACAACGTTCCCGTGTGATAGTCAAATCTAAAAAGTTAATTGCGCAGTTTTGTTCCAATTCTAATTTGAATTTAATCTTTGGGTGCAAAGTATTGAGACTACTAACAAAAGAATCTAATTCTTGCCTCGTACCCGTCCAGCATATGAGTATATCATCAACATATCTGTAGTAATAAAGGATATTACTGTTGCCCACGATGTACTTATTTTCATAGTTGTCCATGAATATCTCCGCCATCAATGGAGATAGTGGAGACCCCATAGCCAACCCTTCTTTCTGCCTATAATAAGTACCATTAAACCTAAAATAGTTCTGTTGCATGCATATTTTCGTTAACTCAATAAGCTCTGATACCTCCTCTGGATGTAATTTCTTCTTCTCTAAGATATCGGAAAGGAAAACTAATACTTCTTCATAGGAACATTAGTAAACAAGCTGTCCACATCCAGTGAAAGTAACATAGAATTAGTGGGCAAAACAACATCCTTTATCTTCTTTATTAGGTCTTGCGTATTCTGTAAACCGTATTTTGGTGAAAAACCTGATTTGTCCTTAATGATAGTGTTTAACCTTTTAGCTAACTCATATGCAGGGCAACCGATGTACGAAACAACAGGACGAACAGGAACGCTGTCTTTATGTATCTTAGGTAAACCGTACAACACAGGAGCCTGAGGATTCATGGGAACTATATACTTGGAAGCACTCTCACTTGGAAAAGTGTATTTCGAATTATCAATAGCCCTTTGACTTCTGCATTGTACTTGGCCGTTGGATCCGAGCGTAGAACAGTGAAATCATCATTTTGAATTACATCGTTTACCTTGTTGATATATTCGCTGTTATTCAAAACGACTATAGTGTTGCCTTTATCTGCCTTTGTGACTATAAGATTGTTGCTATTAATTTTGTGTTTCAATGATTTCACTGTTCGTATCTCAGGTCCAATGGTGTAATTAAGATCTTGCTTCTTTAATTCATTAGCTACAATTCCCTTCACCAAGTTATCTGTACCATTAATCATGCATGCTAACTCTGTGTCTACACCTAACTCCTCAACTGTTTGCTGTGTTAGCCTTGGCGTCATGTTGTACTTCAAACCTTTCCCAGCAACGATAGTTCGTTTGTGGTAAATTGCACGCTGGTTAAGTTCTTCACCCGTGGATAGAATACATGAGGAGTTGTACCAATACCCTATCACCATCACCTCCCTACCATCACCATCACCTTCCCTACCATCACCATCACCTTCCCTACTTCCACCATCACCACTACCATCACCGTCTACGTTATTCCCGCTACTGGTTCCTGCACGTTCCCAACATCACCCCCACCTCCATCGCTGCCTCCAGCTGGACCTTCATTACCGCCACTGTTTCCGGAACGTTCCTCACCATGACTCCTACCTACAAAACCGACACCCCTAGCACCATCACTGCCAATGTTACCATTAGCTTCACGATTACCCCTACTGTTTCCGGAACGTTCCTCACCATGACTCCTACCTACAAAACCGTCACCCCTAGCACCATCACTGCTGCCAATGTTACCATTAGCTTCACGATTACCCCTACGACGTTTCTCCTGACCGCTTTTGTCCTTACTGCTCCCACGGTAAAAACCACCACCATGCTCAGTCGAAGAAGTCAAGTTATTTAACTTTTTCGACTGTGTCAAATACTTTTCATGCGCAGCCTGTGATGCGTAATCCCTTGCCTTTTGATCTAACAAATCAAACTCGACGTTATGTAAATGATACAAGAGCTCCGTATGTAAAACTTTAATATGCAATTTAAGATTATCTCTAACCATAAACCACCGGCGAGATTCCGCATCTAACCAGGCCTTCTGAGCTTTACGAATTGCTAAACTAGCCGAACGACTGGTCGTGTTGGAACGGATGTTAATATAACCTGAACCACCTGTAGCCGCCTGCATTCTTGGTTAAACCAAACATTTTGGGCTGCTACTCGATGCAATTTTGTTAACTTGATGTACAATCGTGCCTGTTCAGCTACGCTTGCCGATTCTAAGTAACTAATAGTATCAGGCGTTACAGAAGAGTCCATCTTGATGAAAATGATAGAAATATATTTAGCTTCTTCCGCACCTGGAGGATGCTGCTGAGCGAACCACCGTACGACCGCACCCTAATGCAACTGCACTAGCGATTAACACACCAACACCGCAACCACCGTGATCTCCTGAGGATGCTCCGTGGAGGAGTGAAACACGTGTAGAGTGTAAAACGGTGGTTGCGGTGTTGGTGTGTTAATCGCTAGTACATTTGCATTAGGTTGCGGTCGTACTGTGGTTCACTCAGCAGCATAACCATCCTAGGTGCGGAAGAAGCTAAATATATTTCTATCATTTTCATCAAGATGGACTTCCGCAATGTAACGCCTGATACTATTAGTTTCTTCTAATGATGTTTTGATGCATTCACAATTATTGTGTCTGAGAAACGCGAAATGAAATGAAAACGGTATATAATTTGCTTAATGACTTCAGAGAAACTTACTACGTGAGTTTAAAGTAATTTATGAGTTGTAATAGCTAGTTTAGTAAAGTTTAGTTGATAGAAGTATGGTACGATTGGATTTAGTCTTGGGTTTGATTTTTGTGATAGATAACAACCAGCTTTAAAATACATAACATGCAAATTAAAAACGAAATTTGATGCTACGAAAACCAATGTTATTAATTCTTCAAAATTGTGTCACAGCCTCTTGCAATAGGTTTAAATAACTGTGATGTTCAAAAACTATGAAAAATATGACCTCTAACGAATTTAAAAAGTGATGGGACCATATTACGTGAATTTAATTCCAAGACCCTTAACTGTGAAAGTGAACTATGAAAGTTTATCAGTTTGAGACTTTATGAAGTAGTGAATAAAGTTCAAAATGGACAGTCACGGGGAGTCCAGAAGTTCCAGAGCCAGCGATTCGCCTGGAGACACCATGAACGATGTCTATGCTGCTTGGCGTAAGTTGTAGTTGATTAAGTAATTCTGTATCTATCTTTAGCCCATTTAAAATCATAGTGTCAGGACCAGTCTAAGCGGGAGGCCAAGTTACACTGGCCGCGTAGTATCTAAGTATTGCGACCAGCGTAACTTGGCCTCCCGTTCAGGCTGGTGGTCACGTCATTTCAAGACACTGGGAATAGACTACACCCGAGACTACACCAGAATTGCGATTTGCGATATTTGCGATTGTCCGAATATGACATCCTACTTATAAGATTTATCGCGTGAGTTGTCATATTTCATTCATTCTATGATTAAATATTTATTTATTACTTACCTTGACACATAGTCGTTAACGCTACATCATGCCTATGCCTATATGACAAACAATGTGATACGATCAGCGAAGGGCAGATTACGAACTTTGTCAGCGCAGGAATAGGTACGTTTTAAGGGAGTGGTAAGTATATGGTTCTACTAAGCTAAATTTTCTGTCAAGGGATTAGAACTTTTTTATCAAGCTTCAACGTGCTTATCGTGAATGATAAAAATCGTCTCATAAGGAAAATAAGGATTTCCCGTAGCTTAACCTCGAACATCTCAAACATAAGTATCTACCTACACGTATAAGACTTAAATAGCCTATTAAACTCAGAATGTACTTTTCAGTAGGCAGCAGCCATAAAATCTCGAACGTATGTTGTAGCAAGCCTTACAAGCCTTATGCAATTTGAACACACCCACTGAGTTAATGGATATGCAAAGCTGAACACGGTATGTGAGCCTGGGTGGGTGATAAGAATAGTTTTCTAGTGAAAGTGTCGATAAAGACAAATTGATCGTTGAACGACTCGGTGTCCCACAGGAAGAAGAAGAAGGGCTCTCGCATTAAACATTAGCGTCTTGTAGCTAAAAACTATTGCTATTCTCTAGGGCCACTTCAAGAAGTTTTTGAAAGCTGTCAAAATCAGGCAAAGGCTTTGACATTCCTCGTCGAGCCTCTTTTGAAATGGAACTGATCAAAAATTGGCCTATTGTAGTGGCGCGTAATTGAAACCGTCCCAGCCTTTGCTCATCCCAAGAGCTTGTAGAGCAAAAACAAAATCTAAAACTATATGAAATCTATCGCGGTAGCCAATTTATTGGTTAAAATAACTGAGTCTTGGCTTAGACAACGTAGACACACGAAAATGACAACGTATTTTCAAGATAAGTAGTGCAAAATCTCTCCTTCATTCCACACTCTGCTAAACACGCAGGATGCCTAAAATAAATTGCAATGGTCGTCCTTGGCGTTTCTACATCAATAACATGCCAATGCAAATGGCATACGAAACCATTGTCCAGCATACAATGGCATAGCACTTCTGAATCCGCAATTTTGTTTTCGCTGCGTACTCGAAAGTCTGTTTCGATACGGTCATTGGCCGAAAATGTGTTGGATTTGAATGTTTATTTGATTTGAAACAATATGTTCGGTACTTTCTACAGGTGGTGGTAGTAAAGTAGGTACCATAGAAAGGTCATGCGTAATGAATGAATGACCGTAAAAAAATCTTAGATAACATTGGGAAATAGTGTTCCAAATATGAAGTAAGTTAAGTCATGATTACAAATTAATCATGTCTGCAAAATCTAACATTCAAGGCCTGCTGACGTCAGAACAAACAATACATTTAAGTAAACATATTGAAACCTAGGTAGCAAATAGTATAAATTCATGACATCATGCCTCAACCTTCCTGCAAGCTGTGTTTAGATACTGTCTCATAAATTTGATATTTACCAGAACATTTCTTTCCATTCCAGATGAAATGCTAGAGGGCGAAGGCAGGGCTGGCCGGGGTAGCGGAACTCGAGATCAAGTGCGCGAGGCAGGCTGAAGAGCTGCTATGTCTTCGGTCCACCTTAGCTGATGCGCTGCGAAGACTGAATGCCTTGGAAGGACGAGCTCCTCCCTACACAGCAGAGAAATGGGGCTTATACAGGCAAGTCTACATTACGATTCAGTGTCTAACTCAAGTGTGCAAGGCAGGCTGAAGAGCTATTATGTCTGTGTTCAACCTTGGCTGATTCGCTGCGAAGACTGAACGCTTTGGAAGGACGAGCTCCTCCAGCACCTACACAGCAAAGAAATGGCGGGTACACAGGTCAGTTTACTTCTAATATTGAATCAAAATTAAGGAGTGAGGCAGGCTGAAGAGCTGCTATGTCTGCGTTCAACCTTAGCTGATGCACTGCGAAGACTGAATGCTTTGGAAGGACGAGCTCCTCCAGCGCCTACACAGCAGAGAAATGGAGGTTATACAGGCAAGTCTACATTACGATTCAGTGTCTAACTCAAGTGCGCGAGGCAGGCTGAAGAGTTGCTATGTCTTCGGTCTACCTTAGCTGATGCGCTGCGAAGACTGAACGCTTTGCAAGGACGAGCTCCTCCAGCGCCTACACAGCAGTGAAATGGAGGTTATACAGGCAAGTCTCACACAAGTGTGTAAGAAAGGCTGAAGAGCTGCTATGTCTTCGGTCCACCTTAGCTGATGCGCTGCGAAGACTGAACGCTTTGGAGGGCAGAGCTCCTCCAGCACCTACACAGTAGAGAATTGGGGGGTTACTCAGGCAAGTAAATATTATGAATTAGTTTCAAAGCTAAGTGTGTGGGGCAGGTCAAAGAGCTACTATGTCTTCAATCAACTATATTTGATGCTTTAAAAGACAATGCTTTGGATTGGAGGGCAGAGCTCCTTCGGCACCTACACAGGAGAGGAATATCTGTTACTCAGGTCATTTTACTTCAAATATCGAAGCTCTAAAGTCAGGAGTGAGCCAGGCTGAAGAGCTGCTATGTCTGCGCTCAACCTTAGCTTATGCACTACGAAGACTGAACGCTTTTGAAGGACTGGCTCCTTCAGCACCTACACAGCAGAGAAATGGCGGATATACAGGTCAGTTTACTTCAAATATCGAAGCTCAAAGGCAAGGGAGCGTGGCAGGCTGAAGAACTGCTATGTCTTCGACCCACCTTAGCTGATGCGCTGCGAAGACTGAATGCCTTGGAAGGACGAGCTCCTCCAGCACCTACACAGCAGAGAAATGGAGGTTATACAGGCAAGTCTACATTACGATTCAGTGTCTAACCCAAGTGTGCCAGGCAGGCTGAAGAGCTGCTATGTCTTCGGTCTACCTTAGCTGATGCTCTGCGAAGACTGAACGCTTTGGAAGGACGAGCTCCTCCAGCACCTACACAGCAGAGAAATGGGGGTTATACAGGCAAGTCTGACATAACTAATACTAATACAGTGTGTAATCGGAAAGCGGGCATTTAATTAAACTGGTGACTCTAGGCGTCTATTATTTCAAGCCATCTGCGAAATCACGAAAAGAAAAACAATGTTCCATACATTTTGCTGAAGTAGGTATGTTTTTTTTATGTAACATCAGATTGTTTTCGTGAGATGGCCCGCTAGTATAAGTTCAAGATGTCTATCATCAAATCAAAAATAAATCCGAGCTCTTGCAGCTTTTCTGTGTCTGATACGCTGCGAAAAAAGCTGTTTGGTAAACGCACTTGCTGGTACCTACTTGAAGGTGACGCATCAATGGGTGCCGCATGTTAGCAAACTCAGCTTTTGTGTGTTACTCTTTGATCCACCAGCTTATCGAATGCACAAGGAAGAAGACATATCGTCAGATAGGTGACGGCAGAGGCAAAACTGCAACAGGAAAGACTAGTTTCTAACTCAACCAATACTTATCTTGCAACAAACTTCTAACTTTATAGGCTTAAAAACCAAGCGACAGCGACATCGACGCGCGTCGTTGTCGCTGTCAAATGACTGGTTTGTATGGGTTTGTATGGGGAACCAGAAAGACCGAGCGTCGGCGTCGTTGCGGCGCGCCACGACGCCGTCACGTTGACAGCGCGCTGAGAAGCTTAGAGCACAAAATAGAGAATTTACAGAAGGCCAGCTCGCCCTTCTTTCGCTCACTTATGCCTACTCTTTAGGGTTGCTACTTGTACTTTCTGAATTTTTAATGAAGTTACCTATCGTTTGTAAGTATGAATTAGGTATATACAATTGATAAGCTCCTAAATTACCTGGCCGTTATGAAATTTTTTTTTTCATATGGAAGTAGGAACCTACCTGAGTAGAAAGTCATATTTCTAATAGGAAATAAGTAGGTCCCCACCTAAACCGGTAGATAGGCAATGGGTTTGGGTCACGAGACAAGGTAGGTTAGTAGGTAGTTGGAAGGTAGAGGACCGGCCGGCGGCGATGACCGACAGGACAAAGGGTTCCTCACGTCGTTCGTCGGTGTTTCCCACGGAAAAGAAGTGTATCTATCTAAAAGAAAGGCCTAAAACATACCTATCTTGCCGTCACGAACTTTAATAGGTTAGGTACCTATGGTTGGAAGGTAGGTATTTTTGAACAGGGAGTCAAGCCATCATGAAAATCAAACGTACCGTCACTAGTCAGTCGCACACAGATTACCTACCTACCAATGTATTGGCGGGCGGGCGATACGCGCTGGGAACGGTAGGTAGGTAGGTTGGTAAGTACCTACCTATCATGACATGAACATGACGACATGATCACATGACAAACGCGGGGACGCAAAAAATTCGGGCATGGAAGCTGTATCTGTAGCTGTAAGTTGGTAGGTAGGTAGACAGGTGCTTACCTTAGTTTCGAAGTATACCTACTATAGTTTCGAAAGTCACCGGCTGCCGTGACGAAAAAATGAAAAAATATTCAGGATCGTAAAAGTCAATTTGGACTACCATAGGTACCTACCTGATTGTCGGAAATGAAGATGACACATAACCTGGACCTTTTGCTATCGGTATTTCGGTACTCATCGCTTCACCACAAATGCTGACTAGGTACCTAGGTATCTATCTATTGTGGGTAGGTACCTACCTAAATCTACCAAACCAAACAAAAGCGCAACCTACCTACTTCTACGTACGTACCTAAAACGCTGAAGCACATATTACGAACGAAAAATAAGATTATTATTATAATAAATCCCACCATTTCTAGTGTTTTGAAGTAGGTATCTATTTATTTATCAAATAAAAGGGTTCTACTTACTTTTCATTATTGTGCGGGAAACTGAAAACTGATAATGCACAATTTTCTGTGGTGTTATTACACCAACACAGCACAAAATATTTTTCTTTACTCGCCATTCCGTCCACCCGCACCGAATGCGCCGTTCACACTCAACCATTACCGGTTCGACACGGTTCCACAGAGCGCGTAAACGAAGCGTGTGGATGTCTGAGTGAGTTTAGCCGCGTTTGCTCGAAGCCGACTCTCTGGATTGCGCTAGCCAATACTTACTTTGTGCTTAGAGTTTGTATGGGATGCGGTCGGGTTTTTCTGCAAGACCGCAGCGACAACGACGCCGTCAAAATTTGACGGCGTCGTTGACGCGCGTCGTTGTCGCCATTAGATAGAACCTGCAGAAACCAAGGAAAAGCATTTCATCCTTTTCTTTCCAAACTGTTTCTAATGCGGGCTCTCTCTTTCTTCTTCCAGGGTCAACAGGCACTCCTACCAGAGAGTTAAGGCTCAGACAACCCTCGTACCGGGAGACAGCGAAACGAACCTCCAGCTATGGATCCAGTGCTTCTTCCTTACCACAGAGGTAAGAGCTTTTTTGATAATTGGCATTGCATTGTTGGCCCCAGGGCATTAAAATTACACTATTTGTGGGAAGCGAGGACCCGAAAGTGTGTGTGGTTGTTCGAACAACCAGCCCAATCATGCTCTTGGGATGAGACTGGGCTTACGAGTTGTTCTGGGAAGAACGGATCGGACTAAGTCTACCTAGTTTGTACCGGTAGTTGCCAAAGAAGAGCAAGAAGGGCACAAATGAGGCACCTCCGTATCCCCGCCGGCTGGGTCGTCAATTGCTTGATGAGCTTGTGGAGTCCAGACGTAAAAGCGTGCATCTATCTGCACTAAGTACTTACCTAAAGTCCACTGCAGGATGTGCACCTCTCCCTCTCTCTTGATGAGTTTACGGGCTCATGAAAAGGAGAGGAATTTCACAAGGACCGCTGCTTGCCCTGGATTTATTACTTAGTCGCCCTTTACGACACTTACAGGCCAGGGGGTACAAATATAGTCAAGGTTTACGTGATGCCTGGATCTTTTCATTAAGATAAGCTTACCTTTGATAGCTATCAGCATACCAGGGGCCGAAGTCTGTTAAACGAAAATCGTTACAGTTGTGCGTCGATGTCAGTTGGATGAGTTGGTATTCAAGTAGTTTCGTATTTAAGAATAACAGTTAGTGTCACTAGCATTACAATAGCAATAGTAATAGCAGACTTGGGGCTCTGCATTTTTTTTAAATGTTTGATATAATAAAAAAGAAGATACTATTTTAAACCGACATCACCTTACAATAGCAAGTACCTGCCTATTGAAAACTAAATTTATAAAAGTAAAACCTGTGTTTCCATCTGTTCCAGACGCGGCCCTCAGCACCAGTCCACAGGCTCGCTGCAGTCGGACTCCCGGCGTCTTTCATCACTTTCTCCAGCCCCGTCGCCTTCGCCCAGGGCCACCCCCGCGCCGCATCATCCAACCGTCTATAGGTCCGAGTCAGTATTCCTATTGTGGCGTTTTATGTGTTAAAATTGCTCTACATGTATTCGGAAAGAAAACAGGGGAATGTTTTATGATTAGGCGGAAGACGGGCATCCCCTGGGGCATATCGTAATCTAGATAAGTGGCCGTTTCTTAGGCATGTTTTTTTAGAAAAAATAACATAATCAAGCGATCTGATTCTCACAAGACACAGGACACTTCCATTTTTAACATTGTCATAGAATAATATGTGTTGGAAGATACGATTATGACTGGTCGCTACAGTTTTGGTCCTAGCATCTACGATCTGAATGGGTATTTGTTGAGATCTGGTACCTATACATGCTTTTTAGCATGGCTAGGCTTAGGAGTGGTTCGGTAACGAACTGATCTGAGTGTATCAATAAATAGGCCTTGCTTCTGCCTTTCGTTTCAGAGGTTTCGCATGGATTTATAGGATAAACATCAAGTCAATTTCTATATCCGTATAAAAGCTACGAGAATAACCTATACCTACAGCTACCTCTGATCTACTTGGGGCTGTTCATACTTTGTAAAGAAAGAAGTTTCTACATACTGGTATGCCTACCTCGCACATCATAAAATAAATGGTTACAAAGTCATCCATATAAGATACTAAGCTAGGTAGGTATGTCAGGCAAACATAATCAGGAGACTAAGACTTACTGACTCTGTAGGCCTCGGCCATATAGAGAGAATGGTAATAGATCGAGGAGTTAAAGAGCGTACCTACATGGGTCGTCCCACAGGACGTCCTATGGGACGCCCTAGGTACCGCTGGAGAGATGAGGTGGATACTGACTTGCGCGATCTTCAAGTCAACAACTGGCAGGAGATCGCGCAGGACAGGGATCAATGGCGAAAGCTCGTTTCTGTTCCATTTTGGGTCGCTGTCGCTGAGTCAGCGAAGTTAGTTAGTATGTGGCTACGTGCTTGATTTTCACAAAACCCTAGTTTGTAAGCTTAACCAAGAAAGCCTAGGATGCACATATTAGATACTTTATCTATTTCATCATTCTTTATTTAGCGAATTTACATTCCATGTTTGTTCTAGTTTTTAAGTTAAGGCTCGTACATATTATTTCCTAGCATTTTTTATCTATGTACCTACCTATTTATTTACGCTCAATTGTATGCTAAGTAATTATTTTCATAGAATGTGGAATTAGAACCTGCTAACTCTAATTCCCCATTCTTCCAAGCTTTAAGTATAGCTAGAGGCTAATATTGTTAGATCGAGAAACAACTCTACGTCCAGCAACCAGAGCGCTTCTCCTGGGAACCAGCTGACCAAGAGGTGGAATTCCACGGTGACTTCAACGCGCAAGGGTTGCTACCCAACACCAGGTCAGTTGGAGATGGGCTTGCTTAACCATATGATACTTACTGGCTCACCAAGTTGACTAGAAGAATGCTAAGTTACCTACTCAAATAATCTAGGTAGTACGACTGTCCAATGAGAATGAGAAGATACCATACCATACCATAACAGCCACAATAGTCCACTGCTGGACATGGGTCCTGCCGGGGGTTATTGCCATACTCATCACGCTTGGCAGGCGGATTGGCGAGCGCAGTGCAAGATGTTACATTTACAGGGAACGCTGCTGCCCATTACCTGGATGGATATCCCTTAGTCGCTTTTTACGACACCCGCGGGTAGAATTGGGGTGATGCTATTCTAAGCCGGCATCACACGGCATGAGAAGATACTGAGAACAAACTGAGAACTACTGTGCCATTGGACTAATGAATGAGGTACTATTTAAACATACATGTTTGGCATTTTATTAACTACCCATTATTTTGACCACCAGTCA